>JAABKJ010001890.1:0-29265 GCA_011634705.1 Andricus grossulariae
AAAAAAAAAAAATAAACTTTGAACTTTATATTTTTAATTGTTCTATTAAAAAAAAAAAAAAAAAAAATGGTAAATCAAATTGTTGAATTTTTGTGTAACAATTGAACACCTATTATTCTTAGAAAAAATTCGAGTAAGTTGAAGAGATTTTTACAAAATTTAAAAAAATTTTAAATTATTTAAAAATTTGAAATCATTTCAAATAATTTAAACGAAGTGTCTACGTGTACCAAAAAAACCGGCTATTCGTACCTAATTTAAAATAAAATATAGATTTTTGTAGATTTTGAACAAAAAATTTCGAAGCTTTTTAATAATTATTATTATTAAGTTCATGTATTTTTTGAAAAATCTTATTTTTTGGTAGATAATTAATCTTTTTGTTGGAAAATTATCTTCTTGTTTGAAAATTCAAGTATTTCATATAAATATTCATAATTTAAATTGAAAATGCATCACTTTGATTGAAATTTTTGTTGTTGTGGAAAACTAACTTTTTGTACGTCTTTCTTGGAAAAAAATCGTTTGGTTGAAAATTCACATATTTGTTTGAAAATTCATCTATGTTGTTGAAAATATAATATTTTTACTTCAAAAATTAGAAATTTGAAGCGGTTTAAATTGAATTTAATATAGTACCCACATTAATTTGACCTGAATATGCACTAAATTTTAAGTATCAAAAGATAAAATAAAACTTTTTTGAATTATTATTAAAATTCCTGAACTTGAGTGACAAATTCAAGAAATAATTAATTAATTATGAAAAATTATACCTGGAAAAAACTTGAGATACCTAGAAAAAACCTGGAATTGTCAGGATTTTTTTTCAGGATTTAAGTAGACACTCTGATTTTGCTACTATTTCGTAAAAAAAAATTACACTAAGGACGCTATTTTCAAATAAAAAAGACGAATTTGCAACTAAAAAAATATTGTTTGGTTAATAAAAATATATATATAACATATTCAATTGTCAAGCCAAAAGCATGAATTTTCTACAAAAGACACCAATTTTTTACCAATCAGTTGATTGTGTAACAAAACAGTTGAATTTTCAACGAAAAATCGAATTACTGATATTTCAACAACAAAATATTTTAATTAAAAATAAAAAACAGTTTGATTTAACTAGAAAAAACGAATTTTCAACAAAATACTTAATTTTCTGTAAACAAAAAATAATTTTTATCATATTACATATATTTTCAATTAAATAGTTGGAACAATGGATGTGATGTTAGTCCAAATATTATTTGATTAATTTCTAGTTAACATTTTTTTCGTTTATAACATTTTTTAAATAAATAGTCGAATTTTTAAAACAAAAGATATAATTTTTTAACCAAAAATGGAATAGATACATTTTCATTAAAAAATAATTTTCAATAAAAAAACGACTTTGTTACAAAGCAGTTTAATTGTGTACCAAATTGTTGAGTTTTTGAGCCGAAACTATGAATTTCCTACAAAGCAGTTTAATTTTCAACAAATAAGTAATTTTTTAACCGAAACAGATTAATTTTTGTCCAGAAAGTTTCATTTTTCACCAAGAAAAGGAAAATTGCTACAAAAAGAGATGAATTTTTAAACTAAAGAAATGAATTTTCAACCAAATAGTTGAATTTTCAATACATTTTTTTATTCAAGAAAGAAAAATGCAATTAAATTTTTTACTTTTCAAGCCAAAAAGGCGAATTTTCAACAAAAGATTTTTATTTTCAACCAAGAAGTACCTTTCAACAAAAGAATTCAATTTTAACCAAAATAATTCAATTTTGAATAAAAAAAGATGAATTTTTAACCAAAAATTTAATAGTAGACTTTTCAACCGAAAAGATCGAACTTTCTATGAAAAAAAAATTCTTATTGGGTTTTATTAATTCAATTCACATTTAAATGAAAAAATGAGAAAAGGGAAAAGAAGCCTGCGATAAATAAATAGGAATTTTGATAATTTATAGACTAAAGAATCACATTTTTAATAAAAATTGAAGTTAATTTTTAATAACATTTTTATGAGGCATCTTGACAAGAAGATATATATTTTCTTTATTAATTTTTAACGTATTGTTGATTTGATAATTGAGAGTAAATTAATTTTATGGATTGTATTCACTTTTAATCATGGTTTTGAGTCAAGTTTAGAGCTTACGTATTTATTATGCATATATAATTCTTGGTATAACCTTCTTACGTGTGACCCTGTTATTTTAATGAGATTACTTATTGAGAGACTTGCTTAAGAGAGAATGCAAACATTAGATCCTATGTTCAGGAATTCAAAGTTGAAATTTGCGATTTCTAAATTTTAGGATTTTTAAACAAAGATTCGAAAAATAAAATATATATTCGTGTCATTTATTTATTAAAAAAGGTTGTTAAATCTTGTCCGGCTTTTAAAATGCAAAAATTGCATATGAAAATAAATTACAGTGACCGTTATACAGCTTTCCTTTCAATTCGTTTTTAGAAAGAAAAATGAAAGTCTCTTCAAGTTCCGTTTCGATTTCGAAAAGAAACGAAAGTCTACCAATTCATTTTCGATTTCATAAACAGACTTCACATTCTTGCCCCTGTTTTCAAGTAACTTCCCCTTTTTCTCGTTTTTTTCGCTTACCCAATATTATATTTTTGATTCAGAACTCATCTCTCTTTTTTTTTGTAATTCAACTGTTTGGGTAAAAAATCAATTTTGTTCTTGATAATTCAACTGTTTTGTTAGAGTCATTTTTTTCGGTCGAGAATTCAACTGTTTTGTTGAAGATTTGTCTTTTTGGATGGGAAATTCCTCCTTTCAGATTGCAAATTCGTCTTTTGGCAGAAAAGACATATCTTTGGTTGAAAGGTAATTATTTTTTATTGAAAAGGCTCTTATTATATTTCTGGTTCAAAATTCATCTCTTTTGGTTAAAAATTATATTTTTTGGTTGAAAATTTAACAACTATATTAAAAAGTCCTCTTTTTTGGTCGAACATTCTACTGTTCCGTTGAAAATTTGTCTTTTTGGATAGAAAATTCTTACTTTAGGATAGAAAATTAATCTTTTGTAGTTGAAAATTCATTATTATTGGTTGAAAATAAACTTTTTTATTACAAATTCAACTCTCTTTTAAAACATTCGTCTTATTGGCTTGAAAATTCAACTATTTGGTTAAAAATAAAATATTTTTTTAATTCGTTACTTTTGCTTGAAAGTTCAACTATTTGGTTGTAAATTTAATTCTTTTGTTGAAAATTCTACTATTTTGTTAAAAAGTAATATTATTCTTTGAAAATTCTTTTTTCTTAAACAATCGTCTTTTTGGATAGAAGGTTAATATTTTTGTGGTTGAAAATTTATTTTTATTTTTGTTGAAAATGGAATTTTTTATTGAATTTTATTTATTTTATTTAACTTTTCATCATTTTAGTAGAAAATTTTATTATTTTGATACAAATATACTGATTTTGTTGAAAATGTAAAATCAACATTCATCGTTTTGAACTAAAAATTCAACTCTCTTCTAAAAAATTCGTCTTTTGGGATTGAAAATTCAACTATTTGGTTGAATTTTAGTCTTATTTTTTTACAAAATCGACCATCTGTTTTCAAATTCTTCTTTATAGGTTGAAAATTCAACTAATTGATTACAAATTCATGTTTTTTTTATTTCATCACTTTTGCTTGAAAGTTCAACTCTTTGGTTGTAAATGCAATTGATTGGTTGAAAATTAATTAATTTTTTGTTTTCAAATTCAACTATTATATAAAAATTCAATTATTTTGTTAAAAATTAATATTTTGTTTGAAAATTTTACTGTTGTGTTGAACTGTTGTGTTATCTTTTCGCGAAAAAAAATCTTAATTTTGAATGACTGAACTGTTTCATTAAAAATTGAACTATTTTTCTTTGAAATCCGTAATTTTTGCTTGAAAGTTTAACTATTTGGTTGTAAATGCAACTCTTTTGTTAGAAAGTAATTAATTTTTTTATATTTAACTATTTGGTTGGAAATGTTGTATTTTGATGACAATTCAACTGTTCTGTTGAACATTCATCTTTTGGACAGACAATTTTTTCTTTTAGATTGAAATTTATTTTTGTTTGGTTGAAAATTATTCATCTATCTTTGTAAAAAATTAATTTTTTGTAGAATATTCGTTCTTTTGGATTGAAAATTTATCTTTTGGTAGAATTTTTTTTTTTTTTAAAGTTATTTTTCTTGTAATTAAAAAGTCTACTGTTATATTTTGGGTTAAAAATTTATCTTTTTTTTTTGTTTGAAAATTTAATTATTTTGTTGAAAATTCAACTATTTTATTAAAGTCATATTTTTTTTGATTATGGACGTTAATTATTATTTATATTTGAAAAGTTTACTATTGTATTTTAGGTTCAGAATGCATCTCTTGTGGTTACAAATTTTACTATTTGATCGAAAATTGTATTATTTTGTTAAAAATTCAACCTTTTTGTTGAAGATTCGTCTTTTTGGATAGAAAACTCGTCTTTTCGGATTAAAAATTCATCTTTTGGCAGAAAAGTAATCTTTTTTTATTTAAATTTGATTTTTTATGATTTAAAGTTAATTATTTTTTATTGTAAAGTGCACTGTTATACTTTTGGTTCTTAATTGATATTTTTTGCTGAAAAATTCTACTATTTGGTTGAAGACTTTATTATGAAGTCATCTTTTTTTTATGGAAAATTTAACTCTTTTGGTGAAAATTCGTATTTTTTTTTTAATTTGTCTTTTTGGATTAAAAATTAAACTTTTAGCAGAAAATTCATCTGTTTGTCTTGAAAAATTATCTTTTATGGTTTAAAGTTAATTATTTTTAATTGTAAAGTGTATTATTATATTTTTGGTCCAGAATTCATCTCTTTTACTTAAAAATTATACTATCAGGTTAAAAATGTTATTATTTAAGTCATCTTTTTTGGTCGAAAATTCAACTGTTTTGGTGATCATTCGTGTTTTTGGATAGAAAATTCGTCCTTTCGGATTAAAAATTCATCTTTTAGCAGAAAAGTAATCTTTTTTTGTTTAAATTTGATTTTTTATGATTTAAAGTGAATTATTTTTTATTGTAAAGTGTACTATTATATTTTTGGTTCATAATTGATATTTTTTGCTGAAAAATTCTACTATTTGGTTGAAGACTTTATTATGAAGTCATCTTTTTTATGAAAAATTTAACTCTTTTGGTGAAAATTCGTATTTTTTTTAAATTTGTCTTTTTAGATTAAAAATGAAACTTTTAGCAGAAAATTCATCTGTTTGTGTTGAAAATTTATCTTTTATGGTTTAAAGTTAATTATTTTTAATTTTAAAGTGTACTATTATATTTTTGGTCCAGAATTCATCTCTTTTACTTAAAAATTATACTATTAGGTTAAAAGTTTTATTATTTAAGTCATTTTTTTTGGTCGAAAATTCAACTGTTTTGGTGATCATTCGTCTTTTTGGATAGAAAATTCGTCCTTTTGTATTTAAAAGACATCCTGTTCGGTTGAAAGTTAATTCTTTTTGATTGGAAAGTCTACTATTATAGTTTTGTTGCAGAATTCATCTTCTTTGGTCAAAGATTCTACTTTTTGATTGAAAATTTAACTATTTTGTTAAAAAGTCATCTGTTTTGGACAAAAATTCGTCTTTTTGGATAGAAAATTAATCTTTTTTGGTGGAAAATGAACTTTTTTATTGAAAATTCATATTTTTGTGTTTAAAAGTCAAATATTTTCGGAAACATTTGACTTTTTGACTTCAGAAATAAATTTTTTGGTCGAAAAATCATCTTTTTTAGTTGAAACAGAAATCTTAGGACTATGGTATCCACAGTAATTTCATTTAAAATAATTAATTTCCCTATTTTTGTGAATAATCACCCTATTTCCCCGGCTTTGAAAGCATTTTGGGTCGTGAAGTCTCTAAACAAAACGAAAGTCTCGTTACAATTTCAAGCCTGGCAGCAAGTCATGTTTTTAATCTCTTCAATCAAATTGAAGCCTAATACTTTAAAAGAATGTTAATTTCTAATGGAATTTGAACCTTTATTCTATATTTTTCAGGGTCCTTGATAAGCCTGCCATTTAAAGAAAAAGAGGAAAGAAACTCAATACGTATAAAAAATGGATAGTTCAGAATATGAATTAGTTCGCAATATGACGCTCCTCTTCTTCTTCGAGCGACTCATGGACAAGGGCGGTCCGCGAACACTGCACGATTTAAGTTGCCAGTTTGGAGCCAAAGGTTTCACCAAGGAGATGCGACAAATAGCCGGAGGTTCTCAGAGTGGCCTTAAAAAATTCCTGTCTCAGTATCCATCCCTTTTCCTGATAGACGAGGACTACGTATCCGTAAATACGTTCCAACCAGTAGTCGAGGAAGACAGTGGAGCTAAAACAAGTGGCAAGCGTGACTACGCAAGAGAAGCCGTCGAATATTTCTCCAACAAGCTGATGCAGTACGGAGCCGGAACTGAAGTCCCGATTAAAAGTCTCCTTGGTCATCGTTCTCAAGCCTCGCCAGAAGTTCGTCACATTTCCGGTCAACATTACAAAGAGTTCCAAACTTTCCTGATGAAACACCCAGACGCTTTCGTAGTCAACGAGGATAACGTGATTCTAAAGCAATACGAAGGCATGAAAGCCGAACCCTTTCGGGAATTGGAACCAGATATTTCGATAGATCCAGAGGTGACTGCGAGGCTGCTGGATTTCTTTGCTCAATCCATCGAACAGAAGGGTGTCATCATGGTCGATCAACTCTTTGTCATGGTTAATGAAAAGTTTCCCCAGGGCACGATATTCAACACTTCCCAGGACCTTTCCACTTTTCTGAAAATGTTTCCAGATGCCTTTCATGTCCAGAGCAACTTGGTGACTCTTATCGGCCGACCCAAGTCTTACACTGACGGAAAAGTCAAGAAGGAGAACGCCAAGAACCAAAATCAAAATAACAATCAATTGCAGAATAAGAATCAGAGTCCAATACAGAATCACAGCCCTATTCAGAATCAGAGCCCAATTCAGAATCAGAGTCCAGTTCAGAATCCGAGTCCAGTTCAAAATCAAGTTTTGCAGAATTCTCAGAGTATTCAGCCGGACAGTATTGTTTCGAATAGTTCAACGTCCCAACCTAATTCTCTTCAAAACACTTTCCATTCACCTCCTGAGAGTAACAATAATTCTCCGCCGGTTAGTCTGCAACAGCAGACCCTGAAACAGAGGATAAATACTCTGGTGATGAAGACTTTGGCCGATAACACTGAGAGAGATCGAAGTTTGCAGAGCATGCAGATGGGTGATGCTTGGAAATTGAAGGTTCTTCAGCAGACTACAGTCATCGTGAATCCGAGAGAGTGCCTTCGAATTGTAGAGGATATCATAAATCCGAGAAGACCACCGCCTGATGGAAAAATTGCAATTTCCTTCGATTGTGAGGGAATTAATCTTGGCGTTAAAGGCCAGCTGACACTCATCCAGATTGGAACTATGAGCGGCCAGGCCTACATTTTTGATCTGTGCACTTGTCCAAATTTGATTCAGGCTGGAGGATTACAGAGGCTTTTGGAGAATGAAAATGTGATTAAAGTAAGTAACTTTTAGGATCTGATTTTCCCAAGGGGCTGATTAAAAACTGCGTCACGGTCAGAGGTTGGGGGGGGGGGGGCACAGAATGTGAGATCACACATGAAAAATGTAAATGTGAATAACAATTTTTTTAAATGCTTGAAAAAATTGAAAATTAGTGATTTTATTTTACAAGTAAAGCACCTAAATACTGACTTCAGACTCTTTCCCCTATTCATATCTTTACCCATTTTTTAAAAGAATTCATCTTTTTTCCACTTGTTTTCGAGAAACATCCCCCTTTTCTCGTTGATCGCTAAAATGTGAACTGAATTAATAGAACCCAATAAGAAAATCCAACTAGGTTTCTTTGAAAGTTAATTATTTGTTATTGAAAAGTCTCGAAAATTAATTTTTTAATTGAAAATTGTTTGAAAGTGTATGTATTTTGTTGTAAATTCGCCTTATTTGGTAGAAAATTAATATTCTTGATTGAAAATTTAACTTCCTCGTTGAAAGTTAAACTACTTGGTTAAACATTCATTTTATTAGTTGAAGATCCATCTCTTTGGTTGGAAATTTAACTAATTTATTGAAAATTAAATTTTCTCCTGAAAATTCAACAATGTGTTTGAAAATTTATTTATTTTGTTGTAAATTCGCCTTTTTTTTGTAGAAAATTAATCTTCTTAATTGAAAATTTAACTACTTGGTTTAAAGTTGAACTACTTTGTTAAGAAATCATTTTATTAGTTGCAGATCCACCTCTGAATGAAAATTTAAGTATTTTGTTGAAAATCTCTTTTTTTTTTGTCGAAAAAAAAATATGGTCAACTGTAAATTGACCTATTTCATTTTAGGTTGAAAAATGAATGTTTTTAGTTTTAAATTTAACTTTTTTCTGAAGAATTCGCCTTTTTGGTTCGGAAATTCAACAATCTGGTTAAAATCTTTTTTATCTCTTGAAAAAATTTCCTAGTTAGATACTCAACTCTTTTTCTTTAAATGTGTATTTTTTGTAAAAAAAAAAATGCATGGATAGAAATAAATAGAAAATTCGTATTTTGGTTGAAATATCAAAAATATTATATTTTTCGTTCAGACTTCATTTTTTGACTTTGACTTAAAATTAAAAATCTTTTTCTTGGTGGAAATATCAACTGTCATATTTAACGTTGAGAATTAATCTTTTTTGATGGTTTTTTATTTGATTTGATTGTCGTTGAAGGTTCATCATTTTAGTCGAAAAATCAACTATTTTGTTGAAAATTCTTATCTTTGTGTTGAATTCGACTGTTGTAAATTAAAAATTAAAATCTTTTCTTCTTTACAATATCAACTAATAATTTTAATTGAGAATGAATATTTTTTATTGAAAATTGGAATACTTGATTGAATTTTGAACTTCTTTGTTAAAAATTCTTTTTTTTTGTTGGAGATTTATAATTTTAGTAGAAAATTGGACTATTTTGATAAAAATTAAACTATTTTGTTAAAAATTCGTATCTTTCGGCTGATTAAAACTGTTTTTAATTGAAAATTAAAATCTTTTTGGTTGAAATATCAACAGTATTACTTTCTTTATTCAGAATTCATTTTTTTTTAAATTTGACTGTTTTTGCCTTAAAATTAACATCTTTTCTTGGTTGAAATATCAACTATTATATTTTTCGTTCACAATTAATCTTTTTTGATTGAAAATTGAACTACTTGGTTGAAAGTTGAACTTCTTTGTTAAAACTTCATTTTTACGGTTGAAGATTTATCATTTTAGTTAAAAATTTAACTATTTTGTCGAGGATTTAATTATTTTGCGGAAAATATAACTATTATCTTAAAAATTCGTCTCTTTTGGTTGACTTCAACTGTTTTTAATTTAAAATTAAAAAATTGTTGTTGCAAAATCAGCTATTATAATTTTCATTGAGAATCAATCTTTTTTATTCAAGATTCAACTACTTGGTTGAAAGTTAAACTTCTGTGTTAAACATTCTTTTTTGTTGTTGAGGATTCATCATTTTAGTAGAAAATGTAACTATTTTGTTAAAAATTTAATTATTTGGCTAAAAATAAAACTTTTGTTGAAAATTCGTATTTTTTGGCTGAAATAAACGGTTTTTAATTGAAAATGAACATCTTTTTGGCTGTAGTATCAAAAACATTACATGTTTCTTTCAGAATTCATTTTGTTGTTGTTATATTCGATTATTTTTGACTTAAAATTAAAATGTTTTCTTTTTTAGAATATCAGCTATTATATTTTTCGTTGAGAATTAATATTTTTTGATTGAAAATTCATCTACTTGGTTGAAAGTTGAACTTCTTTGTTAAAACTTCATTTTTGTCGTTGAAGATTCATCATTTTAGTTGAAAATCCGACTATTTTGTTCATGGTTTAATTATTCTGTTGAAAATTTAACTATTTTGTTGAAAATTCGTCTTTTTCGGTTGAAGTCAACTGTTTTTGATATAAAATTAAAATCTTCCTTTTGTTGCAATATCAACTATTATTTTGTTAAATTCGATTGTTTTTTACCTCAAATTAAAATGTTTTCTTTGTTAGAATATCAACTATTATATTTTTCGTTGAGAATTTATCTTTTTTGGTTGGTTGGTTGAAAGTTGAACTTCTTTGTTAAAACTTCATTGTGCTGTTGAAGATTCATCATTTTAGTTGAAAATCAAACTATTTTGTTGAAGATTTAATTATTTTGTTGAAAATGTAACTATTTTATTGAAAATTGAACTGTTTTGTAGAACATTCGTTTTTTTTTAAATAGAAAATTCGTCGTTTTGAATTAAACATTCAACTCTCTTCTAAAAAATTCATCTTTTTGGCTTGAAAGTTCAACTGTTGGGTTTAAAATGAACTATTGTTGATTGAAGTTTAATCTTTTTTGTTTAAAAATTCGACCATTTGGTTAAAAATTCATCTTTGCAGGTTAATAATTAAACGTTTGTTGAAAATTCAACTGTTTGGTTGAAAGTTGAGCTGTTTGGGTGTAAATGCAACAGTTTAAAAGAATTTGTTCCCCTATTCCCTATTTTCGTGAAAAATCACTTCATTCCCCCTGTCTCTAGGTATGTTTCGTGTTTTATTTAAGCCGTTTATTAAAGGAAACCATAGAAAAAATGTTGACCAAGTTATTTTCATTCATTTGAGTTGTTTTTTCTAACGTGGGCATGTTTTTCTTTCAGGTGATCCATGACTGTAGAAACGATAGTGTAAATCTCTTTAACCAGTTTGGAATTGTTCTCAATAATGTCTTTGACACTCAGGTATTTTTCCTATTCTAGAAACTAATTTCCGACGAGTACTTTTTCATTTGCACCCAAAATTTGACTTATTTTTTTAGGCTGCTCACGCGATTCTTCAATTCCAAGAAACTGGCAAGCCTGTTTACAAAGTCAAGAATGTGAATCTGAATGCACTTTGTGAACTTTATGGCGCACCAAGCAATCTTTTAAAGGAACAGCTGAAAAATATTTATCGAAGAGATCAGAGATATTGGTCTAGAAGACCAATGACTCGTGATATGCTAATTTATGCCAGCAGTGATGTCCTCAGTCTTGTTCCCCTGGTTTACCATGCCATGTACAAGTGAGTTAACAAAAAAATTATTGTTATTTCAGACTTCACATTCTTTCCCGTATTTCCTTTTTTTTCCCCCTTTTTAAAGCATTCCTCTTTTTCCCCTGTTTTCGAAAAAAAAATCCTTTTTTTTCTGAATTTTTTTCGCTTAAATGCAAACTGAATTAATAGAACCCAGTGAAAAATCCAATTATTTTTGGTTGAAAGTTAATTATTTTTTTATTGGAAAGTCTACTATTATATTTTTGGTTCAGAATTCATCTCGTTTGCTTAAAAGTTTGACTATTCAGTTGAAAATTTTATTCTTTTATTGAAAATTCAATTGGTTTGTAATCGTTTTTAGTCGAAAATTCAACTGTTTTGTTAAGAATTTGTCTTTTGGGGTTGAAAATTAATCTGCTTTTGTTAAAAAAAATCAACTATTTTATTCCATTATTTTGTTGAATATTAATTTTTTTAACGAAAATTTTAACTATATCATTGTTGGTTAAGAATTCATATTTTCAATTGAAAATTAATCTTTTCTAGTTAAAAATGCGTCTGTTTTTGTTGAATTAAACTGTTTTTGATTCCAGATTAAAATCTTTTTTGGTTGAAATATCAACTACTACATGTTTTATTGGGAATTCGTCATTTTTGGTTGACGATAATCATTTTATTTGCAAATTTATCTTTTTGGCATGAAGATTCAACAATTTGGTAGAAAATCAGCTTTTTTATTGAAAATTCATATTTAGGGTTGATAATTGAATTGTGTTGTAGAACATTCGTCTTTTTTGTTTGAAAATTCATCTCTTTTGGTAAAAATATCTTTTTTTGTACGAAATGCAATTATTTATTTAACTTTTTAATAGAAAATTAACTTTTTTGATGAAAATTTAACTGTTTGTGGAAAATTCGTCTTTTTGGATTAAAAATTCAACAATTTGGTTGAAATTATTTCTTTTTCTTGATTGAAAAACCTTTCTTGGTACAACATTCAACTCTAGGTGAAAATTAATCTGATTTAGTTGTGGATTACACTATATTGTTGAAAATTCATTTTTTTTTGTTGGAAATTTATTTTTCTTAGTTGAAAATATAGGAATTTGGTTGAAAATTCTTGTCTTTTGTTGTAATTTCGTCTTCTGATAGACAGTTCGTCTCATTAGTTTAAAATTAATATTTTTGGTTGAAAAGTCGACTATTTTGGTAGCAACCTAAACTTTTTTCTTGAAAATTCATCTTTTTGGTTACAAACTTATCTCACTTAGTTGAAAATTCATGTATTTTGGTAAAAAATTATTCCTCTTAGTTGAAAATTCATCATTGTAGGTTGAAAATGTAGTTATTTGGATAATAATTCAACTGATTCTTTGAAAATTTATTTATTTTCTTAAAAAGTTATTTGTTATGGTGGAAAATTCAACTGATATGTTGAGCATTCGTCTTTTTGTTTAAATTCAACTATTTTGTTAGAAGTTAGTCCTTTTGAATTGAAAATTCACCTTTAATGGTAGAAAAATCATCGTTTTTGGTTGATAATTCATCTTTCTTGGTTGAAAATTCAACTGTATTCTAAAAAAAATAATTTTCGGCTTGAAAATTCAACTATTTGCTTAAAAATGGAACTATTTTGTTGAAAATTCGTCCTTTTGGCTTGAAAATTCATCTTTTATGGTAGAAAATCATCGTTTTTGGTTGATAAATTCATCTTTCTTGGTTCAAAATTCAGCTGTCTTCAAAAAAAATATAAAAATCGCTGAAAATTCATGTATTTTGGTAAAAAATGATTCCTCTTATTTGAAAATTCATCTTTGTAGGCTGAAAATGTAGCTATTTTGATAAAAATTCAAAAGATTCGTTGAAAATTTATTTATTTTCTTAAAAAGTCATTTGTTGTGGTGGAAAATTCAATTGTCATGTTGAACATTCGTCTTTTTGGTTAAATTCAACTATTTTGTTGGAAGTTAGTCCTTTTGAATTGAAAATTCATCTTTAATGAAAGAAAAATCATCGTTTTTGGTCGATAATTCATCTTTCTTGGTTGAAAATTCAACTGTATTCTAACAAAAATTGTTTTTGGCTTGAAAATTCAACTATTTGCTTAAAAATGAAACTATTTTGTTGAAAATTCGTCCTTTTGGATTAAAAATTCATCTTTTATGGTAGAAAATCATCTTTTTTGGTTGAAAATTAATCTTTTTTTGATTGAAAATTAACTTTTATGTTGAAAGTTCAACTGTCTTCTAAAAAATTCATTTTTTTGACTTGAAAATTCAACTATTTGGTTGTAAATGCAACTGTTTGGTTAAGAATGATTTTTTTTGTTCTTGAAAATTCATCCTTTTTGACTAAAAATTAACTTTTTTGTTAAAAATTCATTTTTTGTATTCAAGAGTCAACTTTTTTTGAAACATTGAAGTTTTTGTCTTGAAAACATAACTCTTTTAATGAAAATTCGTCTTTTTGGGTTGAAAATTCATCTCTTTAATAGAAAATCTTTGGTTGAAAAGTTAACTATTTTCTTGAAAATGCAGTATTTTGATGGGAAATATTAGGAATTCAAAGCTTTTAATATTGGATTTATTTATTCATCTGGTATAAAATTATAATTTTATTTAAAAGAATTTGTTCCCTTATTTTTCCCATATTTTCGTGAAAAAATCACCCTTTCCCCCCGTTTTGAGAGCATTTTGGACTGTGCGGTCTGTTATGTTGAAAAAAGTTTAATTTATTACATAATTTTTTTTTACAGTTTCTTATATTTTCTGGCGTTTCAGGCTCATAAAACCAGAGATGCAGACTCTCTTCGTAGAATTGTGCGAAGAGCAGGTTCAAATGCACATAAAACCTCTGGAAGTGAAGGCCCGGAAAAAACAACGCAAGGTCGAAACAGAAGTAGCCGATCTTCGAAAAAGAATGGAAGAAACGACCGGAAAGAATATCGTCCTCAGCAATCGGGAAATTCGACTTTTGCGATATTTATCGCTCACAGAGGACGAGAAGGAGAAATTGAAGGGCAGCTATAAAGTAGCAAGAAAACTAGAAAAACTGGAGAGCATGGGACAGGACAAAGGAGATTCGAGCGACGAAGATGACGACGATGACAGAAACGATGACGCAGAATATCCTAGCCTGGATTCTGAAACTTCACATTCAGGTATTACAAATAGCAAATATCATTTTAAGAAATCCCCTATAATCCCTCTATTTAAGAGTGTTGTCCATTTCCCTTTTTTATAATTAGTTTAGAGAGAATACGGTCCAAATAAGAAAAAAAAACAAAAGCTAATTTTTGTCGATTTACGCAAAATTGATTCGATAGTGTTGCAAAAGAGAACAAAAAAATATATCTCACACTCAATTGAGATACTTTTGTTCTTATAACATTTAATTTATAAATAGTATTTTATTTCCCTGTCCAAAACAAGTGGTGTAACGATATTTCTAAAAAATCTCGTAATCATTGTTGCTCGTTTTTTATTACTTGAAGTCGTTTTATAACTTAAATTTGAAAATTAAATCTAAGAAAAATCATAGAAAACCTTACGCGAATTAAGAAACATTTGTGCTTTTTAAAAATTCTTGGACAGTTAAATGAAAAGTTTCAAATTGTCTACTAAATTATTTTAAAATATATATAAATGTTTTATGTTAGTGCATTTTACTGGAAATTAGTATTTTTTAAACCATTCTAACAAAAAATCAGAAAATGTTGAAGCAGACAGAAAATTTCAAAAAAATGTAGGTTGTGGATTTTTTACTAAGAATTTAACAATTCAATTTTTTGTTAAAAATGGTATTTTTTGGTAGAAATTAATTTTATAGTTTGACAATTAATTTGTTTGGCTGAAAATTCATCTCCTTGGTTGAACATTCATTTTATTAACTGAAAATTTAACTATTCAATTTTTGGTTGACGAAAATTCGTCTTTTTTGTAGAAATTTGTCCTCTTGGTTGAAAGTTCATCTTTTTGATTGAAAATTGATCTTTTGGTTTAAAATTCAACTATTCCAGTTGAAGATTCATCATTTTTGTTGAAAATTCATCAGTTTGGTTGAAAATTAATTTTTTAAACTGAAAATTAAGCTATTCCATTTTTGATTGAAAATTGATCTTTTTTTAGTTCAAAATTCAACTATTTGGATTGAAGTTTGTCTTTTTTAGTTGAAAATTCAAGTATTCCAGTTAAATATTCATAATTTTAGTTATAAATTCATTCCAGTTGAAAATTGATCTTTTTTAGTTGAAAATTTAATTAAAATTGAACTATTCCAGTTGAAGATTCAACATTTTAGTTAAAAATTCATCAATTTGATTGAAAATTATTTTTTAACCGAAAATTTAACCATTCTATTTTTGGATGAAAATTGATCTTTTTTAGTTCAAAATTCAACTATTTGGTTATAAATTCAAGTATTCCAGTCAAATATTCATCATCTTAGTTGAAAATTCATCAGTTTGGTTGAAAATTAATTTTTTTAACTGAAAATTTAATTATTCTATTTTTGGTTGAAAATTGTTCTTTTTTAGTTCAAAATTCAACTATCTGGTTGAAAATTGATATTTTTTAGTTGAAAATCCATATATTTTGTTGAAAAATCGTCTTTTATGGCAGAAAATTAATGTTTTTTAGTTGAAAATTTAACTATTTTAATGAGATTTCATGTATTTTGTTGAAAAATCTTCTTTTTGGTAGAAAATTAATCTTGTTTGAAAATTCGTCTTTTTGGTTGAAAATGGATCTTTTCGATTGATAATAAAACTACTTGGTTGAAAGTTAAACTCGTTTGTTAAAGAGAAATCTTTTTGGTTTAAAATTCATGTATTGCAGTTACAAAAATTGATCTTTTTAAATTGAAAATTCAACTATTTGATTGAGAATTTACGTATTTTGTTAAAAAATTCTCTTCTTTTTAGAGTAGACAATTAATCTTTTTGGTGAAAAATTCAACGATTTAGTTAAAAATTCATCTATCTGTTGCAAATGCAATATTTTTAGTTGTAAAATTAGGAATATGAAACGGTTTAAATTTAATTTAATATAGTATCCACATTAATTTTACCTAAATCTGGACTGAATTTAAAGTATAAGAAGATAAAATAAAAATTCGTTTGAATTATTATTCAAATTCATGGACTTTAGAGAGAAATTCAGGAAAGGATTTATTATTTTTTTATATTATTTAATTATTTAATTAATCGATGGCGCTAATATGTTTAAGAATATTTTTTCATATAATTTGTCAAAGCTTTCTAAATTAAACATAATAATTGAATACCTATAAACTGTAAAAAAAAACATTATTTAAAGAAATGCGAAGTATATGAATGGCTCCGTACTATGTAAAATTAGACCTAGATTTTTTGTCGAGGATTTGAGTAGACATCCTGGATTAATCATAATTTTGTTGATTTTTTAGGAGGAGTTATATCACCTCGAAATTCGGAAGCTCCGAGTCTGACAGAATCGATGCAGATGGTGGACGAAATTCTCTCTGATGTGCAGATGGACCGATTTGAGAAGATCGAGCGACTCGAGGCCATTCTTTCTGCAGTCACTGCTCCATCGAACGACGTCGAAACTACCGACCCGACGATTGTGGCTTCTCCAACGAAGTGTACCATGTGCCAAGGAAATAAGATTTCACAGAAATCACAAAGTGTTCCAAAGCCCGGCAAAGAAGTGGCGTGTCAAACGCTCAGTACAGGGGACATTGTGATCACGAGGATACATTTCTCGGAAGAAGAAAAAGAACGCGAAAGATTACTCAATTCACCCAAGAAACAGGTAGCTTAGAATTTAGAAATAGCCCCATGAAGCTTTCATCGAATATTTCGAAATCACGAAATCCCTGAAGGGAGGAAATAGTTTAATTGTTTGCGACATTTTAAAAGACAGAGGCGATTTTGTCGGCCTTGGAGAATTCCTCTTCTTTTTTTTTTTTGAAGATTAGAAAGTTAAGACTTTTGCTTTCGAGTTTTAAGTATTTATAAATCGTAATTATTTGCTGCTTTCTCTTTCCTTTTATTTAGATGTTTAAAAGTTGTTTTTTCTCCAGAGTTTGTGCATTTTGTCTCATTGAAAGCAGCATTATCAATATTTATTTTAAACAGTTAACTTTTATCGTTTTGATCAAATTTACGGTGTTTTGATTCAGAACTGTGCCATTTATAAGTTTGGATTTCAATCACACAATATCGCTGAAGTCGGTCCGGAAAGAAAGTTCATCTCCCGATTCGAAAATAAACTTCAGTAATTTGTAAATATAATATATTAGATAATAATTGCAGCATTGTCTGGAATTAAAATTAATACAAGCCAAATTCGATTAATTTCTCAATTCGTTTTTAAAAAGTTTTTTTTTTTTTTGTTTATTTCAACTTTAAATTTTGACAGTCTGACACTGGTGATGTGGCGGAATTGTTTAAGGCTGAAATATATTGTTTTCCAAGGCAAAATATAGGGAACGTATTTTTTGTTTTTCACAACGACAACAAATTTGCATGATCCTAGGGCTAGTTGAATATTTAGGTGAATTATGAGAAAATTAACGAAAATTTTCTTTAAAAAGACATATCTTGTAGGGCAGTCTACACTCTTTTAAATTCAGTAAAAAACCTTGAAATTTTTTAAAAATTACCAAATTGGCGTACATTTTTCGAAAAATGTAAACAGTGAATTTTCTCAAAAAGGCCACCTTCGATTTTTTCATACTTTCATTTTTCAAAGGAGCTAAAATTATATGTGATCAATTAGAAAATTTCCGAAATTTCAAATACCGAAGAAATGAATCTACCGACAATTAATACCGAAATTGAAATATTCCGAAAGCAAAAATTAATGAAACTAGAAAAATTACGAAACTTTTTTCGTAATTTAAGGTAGATTTACGAATTTGGATAAATTAGTTACAAATTTCGTAAAGTTCAGTATATTTCTAACAGTGTCAATTTGGAGAATTTAGATTTTAAATAAGAAAATTAAAAAAAAAAAGTTTTAATTCGAATTATGATTCAGTGATATCACCAGGTTCAGACCGCCCGAGTTCATATGAAACCGGTCCTAAATTAAATTTTTAATCTAGTTTCGTTTTAATTAACTCGATTAACTCTCTAATCTCGATCTAATTTCAAAACACGCACATGTGTTTGTACTACATTCTCCTCTACTGTCTCGAAGGTTTATCAAGTTGAGCACTTTTAACAAATAAATAACTGTACATACATCTAGAGCCAATAATACAACTGGGGTGTAATATTTGAAAGAATGTTGCATTTCAAAATGACTAGGATGCTAGAAATTTTAGTGTTCCATAAACTACTTTACCAATTAACAACTATGGTTGAAGGGGAAGTAACGTTACCACCTTACAGAACATTTAGTACGTTTCCTGATGATAAATTTAAACAAATTTAAAGAATTCTTCTTTCTCCTTTTTTAAAAATTCACCGATCATTCCCTTTTTCTCGTTTGTTCGCATAAATATGAACTGAATTAATAGAACCTAATAAGAAAATCAAACTATTCTTGGTTAAAAGTTCATTCTTTTTGGTTGAAAAGTCTACTATTATATCTTTGTTTCGAAATTCATCTCGTTTGGTTAAAAATTCTACTATTTGGTTAAAAATTTAATTATTTTATTAAAAAGTCATCTTTTTTTGGTCTAAAATTCAATTACTTGGTTGAAAGTTGAAGTACTCTGTAAAAATTAACTTTTTTTGCTGAAGAATCATCACTTAAGTTTCACACAATTCGTTTCATTTTTGATTGGAAATTAATTCTTTTAACTGAAATGTTTCATTATTCCATTTTTGGTTTGAATTGATATATTTAAGTTAAAAATTCAATTACTTGGTCTAAATTGATCTTTTTTACATAAAAACTCAACTATTTGGTTAGAAATTCATTTTTTTCGTTGAACTTTCAACCGCTTGGTTAAAAGTTGAATTATTTTGTTGAAAATTCATTTTTTGTGGTTTAAGATTGATCATTTTAGTTAAAAATTCATCTCTTTGAAAATTGGTGGAAATTCACCTTTTTTAATTCGTTTTATTTTGGTTGAGAATTAATTTTTTTAACTGAAAATGTAACTTATCTATTTTGGGTTGAAAATTTATATTTTTAATTGAAAATTGATCGTTTCTAGTTGAAAATTCAACAATTTGATAGGAAATGAAATCATGTGGTTCAAAATTAACGTTTTTGTTAAAAATTCAACTATTTGGTTAAATTAAACAATTTACATACATGAAAATGTATCTGTTTAGTAAAAAATTAGCTTTTTTGTTCAAAAATCATAATTTGTGATTAAATAATTCAACTGTTTTGTAGATAATTCGTGTTTTGGTTTAAAAATTCAACTATTTGATTGAAAATGAACTTTTTTGTTCAAAATTCGTCTATTTGCTCAAGAATTAAACTATTTACATTTTTGAAAATCTAAGTGTTTGGTAGAAAATTAGCTTTTTTTCTTGATCCAACTACTTTGTTTAAAATTCCGTTTTTTCATTAAATATTCCATTTCCGGTTGAAAATTGATTCATTTTAAGTTAAAAATTAAACTGTTTGGTAGAAATATAATGTATTTTGTTGAAAATTCGCCTTTTTGGGTAGAAACTTAATCTTGTTTGTTGAAAAATCATCTTTTTGATTAAAGATTTAACTATTTTCATAAAAATTCATCTTTTTAGGGTGAAAATTCAAATATTTGGTTAAAAATTTTAATATTTTGTTAAAGAATTGAATTATTTTGTTAAAAATTCAACTGTTTTGTTCAAAATTCGTCCTTTTGGATTGAAAATTCATCTTTTGTGGTAGGAAAGTCATCTTTTTTGTTGCAAATGAACTTTTGTTGAAAATTCAACTGTCTTCTAAAAAATTCGTCTTTTTGGCTTGAACATTGAACTATTTGGTTAAAATTTCAACTATTTTGTTAAAAATTCGTCTCTTTTGCATTAAAGTTCAATTATTTGGTTATTAATGATTGGTTAAAAATTAATTGTTTTGTTGTTGAGAATTTGTCTTTTTGGTAAAAAAAAATCTTGTTTTGGTTGAAAATTCAAGCCAAAGTCTACGTTACTTTCGGGGTATGGAGGGGGGGGGAGGTAAAATTATCTAAAATATGATAATGTAGTTTATGGACGGCCCCTTATCAAAATAACCATAATTATCAGCGAATCCAGGAATGGTTGTGCGGTGGAAAATAATTTAATTTGCAAAATAAATATTTCATCGAATGCATAAGAGTGATTGCAATTTGACGAATACTTTTTGTTTTTTCGTTTGCAATGTCTTATTTGTACATAAGTCATTTTGTCTAATCAGTAGAGTAGATTAACGATACGAAATTAATCACGAGGCCTTATACGTCATAGCAAAGCAGCTAATAAGATTTTACGCGCGACTCAGTAACAATCGTTTCATTATTAAATTGTCAATTACGACTTATGCTATATTATAGTTGTTACGCATACGTTTGCCATTATTTATGATGTAGAGGAACCTTGGATTGATTTTTACTGCCGAATTTTCGGATCCGCTTTTTCGTTATTGGAAAAGTTTTAGTCAAGGCCATTCTGGAGAAAAACAATTATAAACTATTAGGTCTACAAATTTATTCGCCCTTTGAAATTACCTTAGGATGGGGAACAAATTCAAGTTTGGCCAAGAGTTTCAAGACATCAGAATAAAAGCACCGAATTAATTTGTGGACCCAATATTTCAGAAACTTTTGGTTCCAGATAATTGTACACCAGATAGGCTTGGACTTGCCATAAGAGAATCGTTTATTATCTTTTATTAAATGAAAAAGAGAATGCGACTTTGAACAAAACGACTGTTGAAATTTTACGCGCTTTGCTCGCTGCAGAACGATTGATAAATATTTTTATACCAGCGTTAATTGCCTTAATTGCAGAAGGTGCTTTCGATTTTCATCTGAATCATATAATCAAATCAATTTAGATATTCCTGTAGGCAACTTCACAGTTTTAATGTTAGGGGAAATTGTTTTTTTTTTCATTTAGCATAAACAAAGTGTTATATTTTATTTATCGGGAATGGAACGCATGTTTATTCTCAAGTTGGGTATGGGTGATAAAGTATTAAATTCAAATTTATAATTCAGGGCGTAAAAAATCATACAGAAAGCAGTATTTCTAAGTATGAGATAAAGTGGATTTGCGATTTTGGAATAAAATTGTTTGGTGCTCGGAAAATAAAATTTTGAAATTGTTGATTCTAATTTTAAGGATGAAATTCTGCCTTTTTGCTTTTGTGAAAGGTGGTGTGAATAGGATGTACGCATAATATCGTGTGATACTTTGCATATCGAAATAAGAAAATTGACTGTCAGTTTACGAGAGGGCAAGCGATTTGGCATGGAATGATTTTTTCTGTATACATGCGAATATGCCCCTAGCTTTAGATGACTCAAATAATAATTAAAAGTCATTCTATAATTGCTTTTGTATGTTTGATAAAAAATAGACAAAGGAAATTGTGGTTAGAGACGCGAGATAAGATTGCAATTGCAGTGCACCGCGATATTCATTAATTCTAATATTATATTACCCAATTTGTAGAGTGATCGCTGATTCATGAAATTTTTGTAATTTATTGTTCCGGCCTTTCATACGTAAAAGGCGAAATCATCGGCAATATTGTAAATAAAGCGACGGTAGTGATACTAGTAGAAATTCAAAGCGAAACGTGTAATTTGATAACAATTCACTTTATATCAGACATTTACATAATAACAATTATACATTAAAAATTATAATATAGAAATATTTACACGATGTTATAAATAACGCATTTAATTGTCTATTTAAAAGGAAACTGCGAAATAAAAATGTATTTTTAACATTATTAAAAAAAAATGTTATACGCAATGATTTTATAGAATAAGTGCACATTTTTTTAATACAGTTTTACTGTGTTTAGTATCAAAATATTTAGTCTTTTAGTATTTATCACGATATCGATGGAAGATGATAATGCTTGACTTGATATAATATTTTGTCAATCATTTTATAAAGGTTTTTTATTTATGTTAAGATTTAGAAAAAGTGAAGTGGATATAATGAAGTCAGCAAGTCTTTTTGAATTCGATTTTTTTTAGTTAAATTAAAAATGTATATTTTATCTTTACATAATATGTATTTACAGCGCCTATACGACTCTGTCGCGATAAAATAACATTACCATTCGGGTGATATTGATTCCTCCAGCCAAAGTGGTAACATAGAGAAGAAGCGCTATCGGCAGTGCCGATAAAATAACGTGCGTTCTGGACATAATTTCTACATCTGAAATATATAAAGAGTTAAAAGATTTTTGTAGCCTGAGATTCCTTTTTTTTAGGGTGGCCGCAGGTCAGGGAAAACTTGGAAATCAGGGAGAAGTCATGAAATTTTGTTGATCAGGGAAAAGTCAGTGATTTAGAATTTTTTTTACAAAAGTCAGAGAATTCCGGTAAAAAGAACTTTGTCAAGAATAATCAGAGCTGCTACACAGTTATTTTTAGTCATTTTTTTCTCAAATCACTTTTTAATCACTTTTTCAAAATAGTGACTATAGTTACTTTTAAAAAAAGAACACTTTAGTCACTTTTATTTCAATAACTTAATTACTTTTGAATTTAGGTTTATATACCTATTTCTGAATTTTCCTGAATTCTTTTGAAATATTGTAGGGTATTTTAAAATATTCAAAGAAATTTTTAATAGATTTCAATTATTTAAAGGGTTTGAAAGATTTTAGTTTTTTTTAATGTCATGGAATTTTCAAGGGTTAAAAAAAATTCGAGGAA
This sequence comes from Andricus grossulariae, assembly GCA_011634705.1. Classification (NCBI taxonomy): domain Eukaryota; kingdom Metazoa; phylum Arthropoda; class Insecta; order Hymenoptera; family Cynipidae; genus Andricus; species Andricus grossulariae. The sequence continues at coordinate 22,952 of JAABKJ010001890.1, forward strand.
TTTCAAAGGATTTGAAATATTTTAGATTTTTTAAAAAGATTACAAGGAATTTTTTTAATATTTCAATAATTTTAAGGTATTCCAAAGCAGGATTTGAAATATTTTAGGATATTGGAAAAAATTCCAAGAAATTGTTAATACATTTTAATAATTTGAAGGTATATCCAAAGGATTTGAAATTTTTTTGGGTATTTTTAAAACTTCCAAGAAATTTTCAAGCGCTGTATTTCAAAAGATTTCAAGGGAATTCAAAAGATTTCTAAGGATTTGAAACATTTTAGAATATTTTCAAAGATTCCAAGGCATTTTAATGTGATTTAAATATTTTAGGATATTTGAAAAAGTTCGGAGAAATTTTTACTAGATTTCAAACATTTGAAGGGATTGAAAGATTTTAGTTTTTTTTTTAATTCCATGGAATTTTCAAGGGCTTTGAAAAAAATCAAGGAATTTCAAAGGATTTGAAATATTTTAGGATATTTGAAAAAATTCCAAGAAATTTGCAATAGATTTCAATAATTTGAAGGTTTTCCCCCAAGGATTTGAAAGACTTTTGGGTATTTTGAAAACTTCCAACAAATTTTCAAGAGCTTTAAATAGTTTCAAGGGAATTCAGAAGATTTCAAAGGATTTGAAATATTTTAGGGTATTTAAAAAAGTTCCATGGCATTTTAAAGAGATAAAAAATGTCAAGGATTTTAGGATATTTTAAAACATTCTAATGAATTTTCAGTAGATTTTAATTCAATAATTTGAAGATACTTCAAAAGATTTCAGATTTTAGGGTATTTTTGAAAAATTCAAAGGAATTTGAAGAGCTTTACAAATTTTCAAGGAATTTCAAAGGATTTGAAATATTTTACGGTATTTTAAAAGATTCCAAGGTATGCTTAATATATTTAAATAATTTAAAGGTTATTTAAATGAAGAATTTGAAATATTTTAGGATATTTGAAAAAATTCCAAGAAATTTTCAACTGATTTCAATAATTTAATGGGATTTTAAAGAATTCCAAATATTTTGTGGTATTTTAAGAGATTTCAATTGTTTAAAAATAATTTCTTTAATTTAATGGGATTTCAATGGATTTGAAGTATTTTAGGGAATTTAAAAAGATTACAAGGAATTGTCAAGAACTTTAAAAAGTTTCAAGCGATTTCAAAACATTTCAAAATATTCGAAATATTTGAGTGTATTTTTAAAAATTCCTAGGTATTTTAACGAGCTTTAAAAATCTGGAAGGGATTTAAAAAGATTTTAAAGGATTTTAAATATTTTAGGATATTTCAAAAGATTCTAAGGAATTTTCAATAGATTTTAATTCAATAATTTGAAGATACTTCAAAAGGTTTCAGATTTTGGAGTATTTTTGAAAAATTCCAAGGAATTTGAAGAGCTTTACAAATTTTCAAGGATTTGAAATATTTTAGGGTATTTTAAAAGATTCCAAGGTATGCTTAATATGTTTCAATAATTTAAAGTTTATTTAAATGAATGTGATTTCAAAACATTTCAAAAGATTCGAAATATTTGACTATATTTTTAAAAATTCCTAGGTATTTTAACGAGCTTTAAAAATCTGGAAGGGATTTAAAAATATTTTAAAGGATTTTAAATATTTTAGGTTATTTTAAAAGATTCCGATGAATTTTCAATTGTTTTCAGTAATTGAATGGAATTTAAAAGGATTTGAAATATTTTAGCATCTTTGAAAAGATTCCAAGGTATTTTCAAAAGCTATAAGATGTTTCAAGGTAATAATATTTTATGGAGTTTTAAAAGATTCTAAGGAATTTATAAGATTTCCAAAGATTATTACTCAAATTTTACTGAAATCAATGGAACTTTTTGGATTTTTTAATTTTTATCTAATTCATTTGAACGTGAATTGTTTAGAAGTCTTATGAATCGAATTATTTTAAATTCAAAAGAAAATTCGTAACTTTTTGGGTTACAAATTAGTCACTTTTGGTCACTTTTTCGATTTAAATATATCACCTTTTCACTTTGTGCAAGTATATTAAGCTGTGGCAGCTCTGAGAATAAATTTTAATTAAAACATTTTTTTATTCCATTTATGAAAGATTCTATATTAAAAATGTTGCAAGATTAGAATTTATGTCTTTAAATATAAATGGTCAGGGAATTCTGAAAATTAAGTGTTGCGACTACCCTGTTTTTTATAGTTAATTATTTAATAACTTACTCGCATATCCCAAAAATGTTATGTACGTATAGTAACTAACAGCAATCAGCCAAAAGGTGTTTCCGAGGAATCGAGACGAAAACCCATCGTGACTGATGAAGCCTGCAAATAAAAATTTTAAAATTACAATCCTTTCTATTTATTTTTTAAAAAATTTAACGCAAATTTTTGTCACTTTTGTTTACCATTGTACAGAAATAGTTGTACAAAATGAAGAATAATGAGAGGTGGAAAGAAGGCATTCAAATGGATGTCAAAACAATATCCCCATTCGACATCCTGTGTTCTGTCAACTCGCAAGTATCTGTTGGCCACGAACCTGTGGATATTAAAATAAAATATTTTCAAGCATTTCTTGAAAAAATTAAAGTGATATTTATTATTTATTAATTTATAATATAGCGAGCAGTAAATGCAACCGCGCACAGCGTGCGTTCACGTCTCTGGATTTTTATTTCCTGACATAAAAATATAAACAATTTAAAAATCCATTATTAACCAAATCATTAAATATTAATTTAAAATCTTTTTTTAAACAATAATTAATCATTTCGAATTGAAAGCGTTTGGAATTTAAAAAAACATATTTAACAATTCTGAATTGAAAACGGTAAAAATCAAATAATTTTAGATTAGGTACAAATTTCTACCTAAAATCATTTAAAAACGAAAGCGTATGAAATTGGAAATTTTTAAATCATAAGCTCTAAATTAAAAAATGTCAGACTAAAATTTGGAAAATTAGACATTTTCATTTAAAAAAAGTTGAAGTTGTATAATTTCTAGTTCAAAACGTTCAAAATTGGACAATTTTATTTTTAATTTAAGAATCTTGAAATTGAATTATCTCAGATAAAAATTTCGAAAATAGGACAATTTCAAAACGTTAAAAATTGAATATTTTCAGATTATAATTTTCTAAAATGATATTTAAAATTCAAAGGAATTAAAATTGTATTATTTGTTATCAAAAGCGTTCAAAATTAAATAATTTTAAATTTTAAGCTTTTAAATTTAAATAATTAAATTTGAAATTTAAAACTGCACTGAATGTTTAAAATCGAATTATTCTAAAAAAAGGTCCAAAATAAAAAGTAATTTAAATCTGAAAAAATGTGTAAGTCATCGAAATTTGTGATATTAAATCTTTTAAAACCTTTCAAATTTAAATTATTTTAACTAAATTATAATGGTTTAAAAATTAAAAATTTTTAAATTGTTATTTTTTTTCAAATTTCAACCATTTCAATTTTAATTGCAAAATCAAAACTTTTGACGGGGAAGAACTTAAAATTTCGCGCAGAAATAAAAATAAAGAACTCTAAAATTTTAACCATTAAACATTAAAGAAATTATTCAATTACTGAGGTATCAATTTCAGACAGTTTAATTTTTATCTATATTGTATTTGGGCAACACAATTTTTAGCCTTTTAGTTTAAAATTTGTGATCTTTAACGTTTTATTTAGAATTATTATTTAGTTATTGGAATTTTTAATGAAAGAGTTTTCAATTTTAAATGATTCATTTTTTTAATTTTCAATCAGAATACGGACAATTTTAAGATGTTAGATTCAAAATTAAAAATTAAACAAAAAAATGAAACTAGATTGCTATATATGATTTTAGTGTTTGAAATTGCACAATTTTAAGCCTTTCATTTCGAAATTGTTTTTTTTTTTTCAATATTTTGGAATATTTCAAAATAAAAAGCAATCCAATTTTTAATGTTTATTTCTGAAATCTTACAATTTTTAATACTTGAATTTTATAAATTACTGTCTTAATTTTCCATTATTTTTAATTTATCCTGGAGGCGTTCAATTCAAGATTGTTTTACTACAAATCTTTTTAACTGAAAATTCTGCAACTATCAAGTCTTTCAATTTGATATTCTACGGTTACGAAGAATGTAAAAAACATACAATTTTGTACGTTTAAAATTGAAACCAAGCAACAAGATTATTTAAAAATAAAATTATTAAATTTAAAATTGACTAAAATTGAACCCAACCAATTCAGAATATTTAAATTTAAAACCGACTATCAAGGCTTTCAATATAAAATTTCGAAAGATTTAATAGTGAAATTGTCCTGATATTTTTAATATTCGAATATGAAACTACAAAATTGTGAAAATTGAAATTGGACATTTCCAAAAATTAAGAAAATTCAAACCAAATAGTTTCAACTTTAAGCTTTTGAAGTAAAAAACCGTTAGTTTCTAGGCCTCAGAAATTAAGCTGTTTTAGAATTGCGCATTAAAAACCATAATTTTAAATTGAAATTAAAGAAATTTTAAAGGTGATAAATATATTATTAGTATCATATTACGTATCAAAGAGACTGGATACACTTTTTTTTACTAAAAAATGTGACTTCTTTCAAAAATCACTGTCCATTTCACCGTTCAGAATTGAAGAGTTTTAAATATTGTGAACCTTCAAGCTTTAATTAATCTAAAAACTTTGAAAATTATATGCTTTCTAATTTTAAACTTTCAAACTTAATTAATTCAAACTTGAAGCGTTAAGAATTAAACAAATTCAGATTTTGTTTAAAAATTGAAGCATTCTTAAGTTGGAATCATGAAACTGAGTCGTTAAAAATAATTAATTATAAGGATTTTTAAAATTCAATCATTTTTATCTGAAGTCTAAAATGAATGATTTGAAAATCAGCTATAAAGCTTTTCCATACAAGGGGAACAACTTTATGTTGAAGACATTTCCATGAGATTTCAAACTGACGTATATAATATCTAAAAAAAAAAAAAAATTGGTGGAACGAAATTCTTCTTTTGAATTTTCTGGAATTTTTTAAACAGCAATTTCCAAATGAGGAATTTTAATACTGAAAATTTATTTCTAAAAGAGAAAATTTAAATTGTAAATGATTTTTTAGTTAACAACAAATATGTTTTAAACATTTGACCAAATGTTTTGAAAATGACAGAAGGATACTCTTCATAACCCCTTAACCATATTAAATGAGATTACATGTATTTATCTAATAATAAAAATAATATATATATATATATATAATAATAATAAAATTTGAAAAGTTTTCAAAGGATTTTAAACAAAATGTAGATTTTGGAAAATTTCGAAGCGTTTTAAGGACTTTGAAAAGTTTAAGAAAATAATTGTTTGTAAGACTCCAGGAAAAGTTTGGATTTATTTTTTATTTCGAAAAAATAATTTTGGCAAAATATTTAAAAAGATTACACCTTTGAAATGATTTCTAAACAATTCGGAAAAGAATGTAGAAGATTTTGAAGAACAACTTATCAGTTTTGCAAGATTACAAAATTTTAGTTTGACAGATATTTTGAAAATTTGCAGATACAAAAATAATTTTAAGCTTAAAAAGTTTCAACAGAATTTTGAAAGGTATCAAAAAAATGAAAAATTTTTGTCAAGATTTCTGGGGACATTTTTTATAATTTTTTTATTTACAAAAACTTATTTTAAGAGAATTTTTTTAGTTTTGCATAATTTTTCAAAATTTCAGGAAAAATTAGACTTATTTTAAAACATATTCAGAAGTTTTTATAAAATTTCATAAATAATTAAAAATTGGAAAATATTTCAAAAAACTTAAAACAAAATGTAGATTTTTTAAGATTTTAAAATAAAATTCTAAGTTAAAGTCCTAAATATTTTTAAACTGTATGAACTTTTTCCTAAAATTTGGTAAAATCCTGTAAGATAAAAAAAATTCTTAGAAATTTTCTACACTTTTTTGACATGTCTTAAATCTTTAAAAATCTTTTTAAATTTTCTTGCAAAGCCTAGGGAAATTATATTTATATACCCCTAAAGCAAATAAACACAGGAACTTGAAACATTCATCTTTTTGGTTTAAAAATTCATCTCTTTTGGTAGAAATGTCATCCTTTTTTTAAAATTAAAATTGCAAGTATTCAGATTAAATATAAAATCTTTTTTTGGTTGAGGATTCAACTGTATTATTGAAAATTTTTCATTTTTGCAAGTATGTATTTAATCTTTTTTTTTTGTTAAAAATACAACTGGTTAAAAATTAATCTTTTTGGCTTGAGGATTCAACTATTCTGTAGAAATTTTATCTGTTTTGGATTTGCAT
>JAABKJ010001891.1:0-29255 GCA_011634705.1 Andricus grossulariae
TCGAGCACAAACATTTTCACGTTCATTATGATATTATAAAACCAAAATGGCAAAAATACAAAGAAAATATTTTTTTGTGACAAAACTCAAACAGGAATGGTTCACACGGCCCTGATGGTTTACGGTTTGGAGAGTCCCGAATTACCGACAAGGCCATTGAGGGTTCCGCGAGACGGTTGGTAAAGCGGGACTCTAGTGTATTATTCCTTCTTCCCTAGTTTTTTAGCTTTCTCATAAAGTCTGGAATAAATTGCATACATATTATGATAGAGTTTGAAGAAAGGTTTAATCATAAAAAAGAGCATCGAAAAATCTTCAGTAGTTTCAGACCAAAATGCACATGAAAAAAAAGAATATTTTTGGAAATATATCTCTAAAAATACTCACTTTTGAGAGCCCAGGTTATATAGGATTATTGTACTACCATGGCACAAGATTGATCTGATAGTAAGGATCCAATCTGTCTTGGGCCCAGAATGTACCTCTTTATTGGCAATATTGCCCTTTTATTGCTTAAATAAAAGAATAAATCCAAAATAGTGAAGTCTTTATTTCCTAATAGGATATGGGGAAATAATATGGATACCAAACATCAAGAAAGACGATAGGGCCTAGAATTCCGTGATGAATCACGGAATTTTAGGAGATGTCTTGGCCGTCAGAAAATACGACCAGTTCGCACTTCACGGAAACACATCCAAAATGATCATTTACCTTGGATACCAGGAATGCCATGGACCCTAGAAAACCACAAGGTCTGGCAAATTGTTGCGGTTGGTGCCTTAGTGATGTCACAGTGCGGATGTAACTCGGAAGATATAACAAAGGCTTAGGCCTAGGGAGAGAATGTCTGAAGCTGATGCATCCCCACAATAAATAGATCCACCAGAATGTAATTAAAAAACAGCACGATTGAAATTTTGCATGTTAAATTCCTAGATATTCAGTTCCATTTATCTAAATTCGAATTAGTGATATAAAACTGATTGCCAGTTACATTCTACTAATTAGTGTAACTAGAATCTAGTCACTGACAATTAGTAAAAATATTTGGACGTCCACATGAAAAGGGCCCTTACTGCCGGTTCGAGTGTAGGAGATATTGTTTTTCTAAAGTTTTTTTTTAGTCAACGTTTTTCTAAATCAGGGACAAAATTATTATATTCGCGTTTGAGTAAGAGCGTGACATCAGGAGCTAAACTAAATAGCGGTTTTTCAAAGTTCCGAACAAAAGCAACCTGAAGGATTCGTCTTGGGCATAAAATTCCGGGAATTTATCCGGCTATATGACTTTATACATAACCCCATACCGGCGATAAGGGAAATACTGATTCAATTAGCAATTACTGCCACACGCATGCGCACCACCTAAACTCGTAATTATAGGTTTCATCAACATTTTTTATCTAAATGATCCCACGCAAATTAATTGTATGCCAACAATGTTTTATTTACCTGATCTTTATCACCAGTTTAACTTCATAATTATATAAATAGTTCTAATATGAGAAAACAACAGATACGAAAAAGTACCTAAAATGTTGCCTACAGTCCAACACACTTTGTGTAGTTCGAATTTAAATATATGTGTACGGTGTAGTCTGAAACCAAAAAGTATGCAGTGGAAAATTAACATTATTTTCTGAGCAAAACTTCCAGTTTTCTAACCTAATGCTTCAAAAGTATCAAAAATTAACATCAATGTTTATTTAAACTACTATTCTTCAGTCTACCAATTATTAAAATTCCTATTTATTTATCGCAGGCTTCACAGTTTTTGCCCTGTTACCCTGTTTCCCCCTTTTTATCGTTTTTCTACTTGAATGCGAACTGAATTTATAGAAACCCCAAAAAAATCTAGCTATTCTTAATTGAAAGGTAATTATTTTCCCTCGAAAAGTCTCCTATTATATTTTTGGTTGAGAATTCAACTTTCTTTATTAAATCCTAGGCGGAAGAATTATACATAGTGGGAAATATATATATAATTTTTTTTTAAGTTTATAAACTATATATTTTTTTCCCGCCTGGGACTTTTATTATTTATATGAAAATTGTATTAGTTTCCTGAAAATTCAACCATTTTGTTAGAAAGTCATCCTTTTTGGTAAAATATTCAACTGCTTTGTTGAAAATTCAATTACTTTGGTGGAAAATTCAACTAATTGTGTGAATATTTTTTTTTTGTTCTCAAAAATTCAACTTTTTGAGGAACATTTGGCGTTTTAGCTTGAAGATGCAATTCTTTTGTTAAAAATTCATCTTTCTTTCAAAAGTACCCCTCTTTGGTTGATAATAAGTAATGTGTTTTGGTTGAGGATATGACTATTTTGTTGAAAATTCGTCTTTATGGTTGAATTCAACGGTTTCTAATTCAAATTGAAATATTTTTTTGCTGAAATATCTACTATCACATTCTTCCTCAAGAGTTTATATTTTTGGCTTGAAAATTTAGCTATATGATTGAATATTTATTTTTTTGTTGAAAATCTATATTTTTAGGTAACAAATTCGACAGTTTTGCAAAAAAATCGTCTTCTAGGCTTGAAAATTGGACAATTTGATTAAAAATCTCTTTCCCCGTTGACTAGGAAATCTTTCTTCGTTGAAAATTCAACTCTTCTGTTAAAAGTTCGTCTTTTTTGTTTGAAAATTTATCTCTTTTGGTAGAAATAGTATCTTTCCTGATTAAAACTACAACTGTTTCGTTGAAAGCTAATCTGTTTTGGTTCAGGATTCAACTATTTTTTTTAAAAATCATCTTTCTTGGATAATATCAACTCTTTTATTAAAAATTTGAAAAAAATGTTGGTTGAAATATAAACTATTATATTTTTCATTGAGAATTATTTGTTTTTGGTTGAAGACTCAAATATACCTGGTTGAAAGGTGAACTACTTTGTCAAAAATTAATTTTTTTCTTGTTGAAAATTGATTATTTTAGTTAAAAATTCATATCTCCGGTGGAAAATTGAACTAATTTGTTGGACATTCGTTTTCTTGGGTTAAAAATGTATCAATTTGGTTGAAAATTCAATATTTTCACTTAAAATGTTAGAAGTTTAAAACGTTGAAAATCTAGTTTAATATAGTACCTACATTAATTTTATATGGAAGAACTTATTCCCCTATTTCGAAAAAAAATCTCATTGATATATTTCGTCTGTTTTTAGAGCATTTTGGCCTGTGAAGACATTTATCGATACAGTTAAAAAAATGTGTTTTTTTGGCTTCTGCTTGTAAGTGAAGAGGTGTGTGAAGCGACATACAAAAGGTTTTTATGCCGAAATTTAAAACATTGTAGGCCCTGACACGAAAAATATAACATTTATTTCGATTTCAAGTTTAAGTGAGACTGTTACAATGTATTGATTTAATCAATTGAATTTTTACTGAATCAGATTTAGAGAGATTATCATATTTCATAGTTTCTACCATGCATACTTAAAATAATGAAGAATGATCGCACGTATGTATCATATTTTATGAAAATATGGATATTGGATAATCTTGGTATTTAAGAGTAATGAAGCCAAAAGGAGCGTTAAATTGGGTGAAAATATTGTTAATTTCGCATGCTTTAATTATGGGACAGCCCCCTCGATGGCGTAGCGTACCATCCGCGGTGTGTCAAAATTTGATGATTAGCTTCACTATCCCAGAGTGTAAAGTTGACGATCCTGGAGTGTAAAACTGATTATCCGAGGAATTTTAGCTTGATTATTTCAAAGTGTACTGCTACATATGTATTATCCAGCATGTTCTCCACATTTTATCCACTCTCCATACAAGTTCGAAATATTAACAAGTGATTTAAACTAATTAGTAATTTTATGTAACACGGCAAACATGACGCCGAACATCAGTCGCTTCAAAACTGCCTTTCCTGTGTCGAGTGTGTTCGCTTAGCGTTCACTAGAGGTCGTGACCAGCCATTTCTGTTTAACACTCTGGAGTGTTGATTTGATTATCCTGACACTCTAAAACGCATGCGGATATTCAAGCATACTATACAATTTTTGTCTGCCTGAATACGAAGAAAAAAATGTGGATGGTACTCGGTACTATCTAGAAGATCAAACTGACCATCTCAGTTTTGACACTCCAAGTTTGACTATCCATTTTTCTCCGTGCAGATTTAGATGAACGCGTGTCCAAGTGAACTTTAGTCCCCCCCCCCCCACACCAAACTGTCCATGTGTTATATTAACGGCTTTTGAGGGGCGACCATTAACGGATTTATCTCAGTTGCTCATTTTCTGCAGTTGCATGATCAAGAAGTTTGATTTTCATTTGACGATCAAGTTTGGCCCCGAGCAATCGTTGATACTCCAACGGTTATTAAATCGGCCCCATCATAAATAACATATATTCGATCTGCGTTCGTCCCTCTGACTTTTAGATCGGCTCTGTCCTTCCTTTTTCTTCCAAACCTCTATCTTCCACTATCCGTATCTATAATCGTGCAGAGACTCGCTCTCGTTCGTTTCGTCGCTAATTATTTTAATTGGCCGGTGCACATTCAAAAGAGAATAGCCGGGGGAGCGCCAACCGTCGCCTGCCGATTGCGAATGCTCCGATTGCCGATTTCACCTCCTCACCCCTCTTTCCTCCTCCTTTCCCTCTTCTCACTCTCTTGAGGCTCTCTTTTCTCCGAAATCGCTTGTTAGCATATTGATTGGCGATGACGGGACACGGCGTGGTGGGCCAGCAGGAAATTAAAAAGAACCGCGATTTAATAACCCCGCCTATCACCATCGGAGTCCTTAACATGGACTTTAACGAGAACCCTCGCATGTCTCGCAATCGGAAAGGTAATAACAGTTTTGTATGCATACATGCGCATATCGGTAGAGAAATCAGCTTCCTGGTCCATCAACGTTTCCGGTTTAAGTAATACTGGAAATAACATACTTAGAGATTATTTATTTCTATGGCTTTTATGAACATGTTTAATAATTTTCTGGTTACTTTAAATTTTCTTTAAGCAGGTTTCCGATACTAATCCTTATCTAATCCTTCTTTACATAAAGAAGCACTTAATTTTTAATGCGAAGCTTGGATCTGATGCGTCAAGTTTCTGTTTAAATATTTATCGTTGAATTAAATAATTTTTTTTATTTCTAGTTTTTTTCTATTTTGAAGAAGTAAAGCTTTAGCGTAAATATGCTTGGTATCTTGAGGAAGTTATTTTATTCAAAGATTCAGATATGTTTGTTTTTATTTAATTTTATTACTCACATGTACATCCTTCTTGGACATTTACATATAGAGAATCCAGCCTTACTAAGTGTACCTAAATTGATCAACAGGCAATAACCCTTTAACCTAACCCCCAGGAACCCCAGTTGCCCCAAATACCTCAACTCTCCCTATGCATTCGGGTGATGTCTGGCGTACTCAATCATGTGGAGTCTCTAAATCCCATACCGTCTGCGGCTGCATTTTTATTAGATTCCCTCGCATTTGCCTGAACATTTGGTCAGAAAAGTGGAAAACTGCAGAAAACCACAACTCCTCAGCACAGCTGGTTACCGACAGGCGAGTTTGAATGTAGACATTGGATATCATCGAGTGCCGACATTCATCCTCGGCGTCAAGTAGTTAAACGCAGTGAAAATACGACTAAGCGAGAATCCCAAACGGTTACCCATCTGAGCGCTAACCGTTTGCGTCCGTGCTTAACACTGGAGATTTAGACGCTGATCTCAATTTAAACCAAGTTAAGTTGAATTTTCAGCCCATGGAAAACTCAGCTTAATTCAAATATTCAAATTAACTCACAAAATACATCAACTCAAATCAGCCAAATTTTAGGTAGCCGTATTGAATCTACCATTTTTAATTTTGAGCCAAACTTTGTGTTCGATTAAATAGGAATCCCTTTAATACGGACTTTCATGAAAATATTGCGGAATTTTGAGTTTGTTCTCAATCTTGAACTAGCTTAAAACGTTAAAAAAAGTATACCTAAAAAATTAAAGCTGATACGTAAGCTACAGTTTGCTCAACAAATCTTTATTATTATTTTTTATAATTATGTTTCGAAATCCGTTTTCATTGGAAAAACTGGCTCAATGTCGAAAATAAAACAAAATAAATCTAGTACTTGTTCGGTATCTAGACAAATTGAATTAGTTGACAATAAAGTTTTGTATTGATTTATCAGTTGGTGTTCAAAAAATCGTGCTTCAATTACAACATTTTTCATCGACTTTTTACAATTCCATTAATCAAGTGTTTCCCCATCTAGGGAACATTTCGAAACATAATATGAAACTCATTTTGTAGGGGGTTTCAAGTTACAAATTCCAAATTTTTGGTCAAAATTTTTTATGAATTTTGTTCACTATATTCGTACAGCTATTTTGAATTCTAACATTTTTAGCAAAAATTTGAAATCTACGACTCCATAAACCTCTGGATAATGAGTTTTATACAAATTTTGTACGATTTTTCGACTCTTGATCATTTTTTCCAGGCTTCTGTCCCACTAAGCAGAGGGAAAACAGTTTTTAAATTTTGAAAAATTAAATTTTTATTTGTATGTGTGCAAAAATTATCGTAAATTTTGTATGCGTACAATTTTCAATAAAAAAAGTAATACATAGTCATATTTTCAGAAGAAATATTTAATTTTTGATCAAGATATAATTTTGTGAAATATTGTCATAAATTACGTTTTTTTTCGATATGATTGATGGAACTCGTATCTACAAAATGTTTAAAGTATTTTCTAAACAATTAGTTCTAGTCGAATGTAAGAAACACATATGTTTTAAAATGTGAAGGGAATTTAACGAAGTCCTTAGGCCAATTAAAAATGTTTGGAAAAAGAATACAAAATTTTTATTATTGAAAACTGTTTGTTTTTTTCAATTTAAAAAATTAGCGATAATTTCCTTTGAGCGAAACGAGACAATTTCACGAAAAATAACAGACGATCCTAACAGGATACCGTACGAATTCGTCAAATTGCACATTGAGGCTTAAAAAAAAATTATAATAGGGTGGCTCAAAAAAATTAAAGTTCCTTTGATTTGTAGGCTCACTGCCTAAAAAGCTTCTATTTGGTGAAAAAACAACTGTAAATTTTTTCCACTTTCTTTAACAAGAGGTTCTTGGATTCCACAGGGCTTAAAACCACTCCCAACCGTACAAAATTCGTATTTTCTCACAGATTTGTTAAGACAATTTTATTCTTGCCTTGATATCGTAGAAAGTAGTGTGAAAAAGGAATAAAATGAAAAAGTATAAAAAATTGAAAAAACCTCCCCCAGAAACTGAAAAACACCCCTTTGAAAAAAAAAGAAATTTTCACCATGTATCATCAATATTTTTTGAATAATGTTTGTGATTATTTTGCTTCAAATCCACGAAATATTTGCAATATTAACTGTCGGAACTTCAAAAAAAAAATTTCGAGTAAAAAAGGAGTGCTTTTTAATTTATAGGGGAGGTTTTTCCACTTTTTTATACTTTTTCATTTTATTTACTTTTCTGACGACTTTCTACGATCTTAGGGCAAAACTAAAAAATTTGTTATCAAACCTGTGAGAAAATACAAATTTTTTACGGTTGGGGGTGTTAAACCATCCACAACCGTAAAAAATTCGTATTGTAAACCCCCCGTTGGATCCAAGATCCCCTTGTTCAGAAAATTTGAAAAAAATCACAGTTATTTTGTCACCAAATGGTAGCTTTTTAGGGGCGTGAGCGCACAAATCAAAGAAACTTAAATTTTGTTGAGCCTCCCTAATATATAACGCCTGAAAATCCCTCACTCATATCGTGAAAAGAAACAATCTAAAAATATGACTCAACAAACCATTAATTAAAGGTTGTACATAAATACAATTTTCATTGAACCTCAACAATAAATCTACAAATTAAAAAAATGTAGGTACTTTTATTAATTTTTCTATGAACTGTGATATTGAATTTTAAAGTGTAAAGTTGTGAGCGAGCGACTTTGCCCTGTTTTTCGGCACCACCATTTTTTCACAAACCTCGGTTCAAAATCGAAACTTCACGTACAAATGTTTGGTTAGCTGTTTCATTAACATCATATTCAAAAGTCCCACATTCTTAACTGAGCTATATAATATCTTTGTTTTAACAAATTATATATGTGATTAATCAATAATAATAATACTTTCAATAAATTCTGCTGAAAATCTCTGCTTAAAAATTTCACCAGTATTGTTGGTTGATTTCTAACGACATTTGTAATTACATCAATTATCGCTGTTTTAGCTTCACATTTTTACACGTGCAGTTTGAAAAAAGAAAAAATTTTCACTCCGCCAAATTCAGTACCCTTTACAGAAAAATACTTAGTAAGACTTTCGGGAAAAATTTGCATCAATAACATTTCAAACTGGTTATTAATAATGCACTTAGTGGCTGAGAAGAAGTTAGAGGAAGAAGGAAGAAATACAGTTGTGAAGAATGGCAAAGAGTGGAGGGGTTAGGGGAAGAGACAGAGCGAGAGAAACTTGGGTGTAAGGCGTAAGGGCAAAATGAAACAAAGAAAAAGGGAAAGACGTGAAGAAAAAAGAGAAAGAAGTGAAGAAAGAGAAAACAGGAAACAGGAAAGAGGCTCAGAGAGGAAAAGGAGAGAACGGTACTTCTATCTCTATGCTGAACTCTCCATCTCCGATCTGGGGTTAACAGTCTAAACTCTTCAATCCCTATTTTGTTATCATCTCACGCCGCCACGCGTACGTGGCACAAAACGAAATTGGAAAGTTTAGACTGCTAACCCCAGATTGGAGAGTAAAGCATGGAGGTAACGAGAAGTGGTTTATGGAAGATGGTGTGTAGCAGACGGAGGAAGAGTCATCTGAGTGAGTTTTTGAGAAGGGTTTATAGGGAAGGAGAAGAAAATATTGTGAAGATTATTGGGCTGAGAGAAAGAAAGAAAAAGTGGTCTATGGTAAATATTTGAAGACGAAGAAGGAAGAGAAGTTTCATTAGGGGTTTTTTTATGACAAGGAGAGAGGGTTTCGAGGGGTTACAGTGGAAAGGGGGAAAGATGTAGTATGGTTGAGGTGGTAGGGAGAGAAGTACAGAGGACTGAGTGGCTTAGGTGATAGTGAAAGGACGAGGAGGTGAGGCAGGAGAAGGCCAAAGGAGATGGCCAGAAGTGAAGGGGTTGTTAAAGAAAGAGAACATTGTGGAGAAAGGATGGGAAGAGACAGACAGAGAGGTGAAAAGATCAGGAGGGGGCTAGGAGTGATAGGGTGGGGATGCACTGGAGGAAATAATAGAAAAGAGCGAGTTGTGGTAGGCGATATGTGGAAATAGGTAGTGATGGTGCCGAGTTAACAGCATCTGAGATGGCCAAGATGAGAAACTTTGGTATGGGAGAGAAAGAGGTGGAGGATGAAACATAGACTATTATTACCTTTGGCTATAATACCTATTTCACTATGAGTCCCCCTTCTTATGAATATTTACAAATATTTTAAGTGAAAGCAAATTTGATAAACAAGTAGCTGTATTTTCAATCCGAAACATACAAATTTCATAAAGTTATCATTACAGTGAAGTCATAGATAATCGATTATTTATGCAACTGATATTCTTGATTAGATTTTGCTCATTATAGTTTAACGTAAGCAAAAAAATGCTAACAAAATTTCAGGCTTGATTGTCCCTAATTTATACCTTCAATACGAAAATCATTGTTTCGAAGGCACTTGTGCCCAATTGGATAATAAAGGACACTAGACAGCTGCGAATTCCGCAGGTGGGACAAACGTTTCGCAAATAGACGTATAAACGGGGGCTAATGATGCAGTTTGGTTGCGTCGTTGGTGGTTATATTTCTCTTTGACGCATCGAGAGGTTGTCGGGCTGTCCGTCCATCCATCCGTCCGTCTATCCCTCGATTTCATGTTCCGAAAGAGAAGGGACCAGCGAGGAAGAGATTGACGTGGCACGCTGTCCCGGTTGACAAGAATGTGACAAGAACCAAACTGACCTTGCTCCCTCACTCGTTCTCCACGCGAACAAGGCGGCGCCACTTCCGATCGCAGGTTCTCCATCATTCCCTTTTCGACGAATAAAAAAAAAACCAACCAACACCAGGACCCGCTGAAGAAATTATGCTTGCGGTGTCCTGCCTCTCCTGATTGACGTGAAACATGCAAAGGAACAAGGACACAAAACCACCCGGACCTAAATTTTTTCTGCTATCCAATTTTAAATATTTAAATTTTTGATTAAAAAATTTACATGGGATTTTAAAGGACGCGAATTATATTTTGAACAACTTGAGAGAACTTTACAAGATTTTAGGCCTATAAAAATATATATCAGAAAGTAAGGATTGGGAAGAAATTTATGTTCGTGTGGCATTAATGACTGTCACTCTATATTCGGAAATTAATAGATTGATAGGCTTGTATATGCTTTTATTTTTTATTTTTGAGTATTAGAGACTTAGAACATACCACCAAAAGCTCAATCATCGCCCTCTTACTTCATCGCTTCAGCTACTACTACTTCACTTGATTCATTAATCAAGCTTAGCTATTATTCTCCATATGTTAATCAGGTATACCATCAGGCTGAATTTTCAATCTCAGGAGAGTTCACACATGTAAGACTTACAAAAACACGTTTGTTTTTTCTCCTTACTATATAAAAAGCCACCTGCTATATCATGTCATTATATCTCTCATCTCTCAGTCTCCGATTTCTCCTCCCTTATTTCTTCCTCACTTATTTCTTCAAAATTCAGTCATAAACAAGGGAAACGTCGGGACATTCGCCGGTAACAAGGATCTGGTGAACATTCGAGGATGCAGCCTTCGAACAATGCGAAGGGGAAAGATCGAAAAGAAGAAGACCAAGAAGTGGAGAAGATACAGAAGGCGATGTAAAGGAAGGGCTACCGAAAAATACAGCACCGCGTGGCCAATTCATCGCCGACGGTTCGGCCATCGATCAATCTTCGTAAAGGCTGAAACGAAAGGAGCGAAGATACGTAGTAGGTTGGGCAGATTCGCGAGAGACATTAATTGACACCGGCATGGAACGAAAAGCCGAAGAGATGCGAAGAAGAGGCGGAGGAAAGAGGCATTAGTAGTGTAGTAGAAACTGCAGTTGTCCTTACAGAAGAGAAAGAAGAAATCAGGAATCAAGGCATCCACGGATCCGGGAACACGTGCTGTTTTGCAATTACTCTCAAGGTCACCAACCAAGGCTGTCTGACTAAGAACATTGTTTCGTTTTATGTACTTTTGAAGAAGAAGGGATATTTTTCACTAAATTACTTCATTGTAATTTGAATCCTTTTATTACGTATTGTCTTCATTAGAGCATTGAATCATTACTATTATACCAATAAAACAAGTCCCTTTTGGTGTGAGCGTAGCTCGTTCGGTTCTGGCCTCATTATACCTCTGGGGATCAGGGAATTCATATCGTTAGGGTGAAGAAGGGATGTTTTAGAGTATGGGGGGGGGGGGGAGATTTTATATCAATCTAGAATTCGCGTGCTGCTTATTCAAACAACGCAATAGTTCCACCGCATCGCTGGGACGCGGGTCGCTGATCGATCTCTCTAGCACACACCCGTGGTCACACAAACTGACAAATAAGCCCATTAGAAGATCCATTCTTTTTACCTCAACCAAATCCGCTAAAAAGAGCTCCCCACGGGAGCCCATAAGTCTAAACAATCTTTAGTTTCAGGCGTCTGTCGCTCCAACGATACTCTTTGTCACCCATTTATTATAAACAAGTTTTCTCCACTCGACCCTATCCTAGTATATTACTTCTGCTTCCTTTACATCCATACATGAATCCATGCAAGACCTTTTGTTTCTATGGATCTTTATATCTTGTCGCTCTAGAGTCTCATTCACACATTGCCACCGTTCTTTTCTTGGTCTGCATCTAGGTGCGCTACCATTCACTTTACCTATGTACGGTTTCTTCGTAAGACGTTCTCCCTATATTCGTTCAACATGACCCAACCATCTCCGCGGGAATTGCATGTCAACCGCGTTTATTCTACTCCTATCTTTTTCTTGATATGTCCAGGTCTCGCTACCGTACAGCACAGTCGGTGCAAGTACAGAATGATATATCGCAATTGTAGCTTTATTTTTCAAGTTTTTACTTCTGTTAATGGCTCCTACACTGCTGATAACCTTCCTGCCCTCGTTTATACGTCCTTATCTCTCCATTTGTCTTCAAATCATTTGTAGGGTTTGTAATTGTTCTAGTGATTGTTTGTTATCATTGCTATGGCATGTTGAGGACCATTTCTGTCGGTTGTATCTTTGTTAGTAATTGTTATTGAACTTTGCCAGGGGTTGTCACCAAACGATTCTTGTGGTGGTTTTTAATCGTTGCTGGGCTTTGATATTTATCGTTACTATGGTTTTTTATTGATCGACGCTAAACGTCGTGATTATCAGGTAGCAATTGAAATTCATCTCAAAGTTCATAGAAGTTTTCATTAACCTCTTCTCGTGTTTGTTATTTATTGCTTCTAGTTTTTGTTATTGACCCATACTGGGAGATGTCAAAGATTGTTGATAGAGTCTTGATAGGTGACCATTTCTAGAAGTTTTTTATTTATTGTTGATAGGGTTTCTACTTGTTTTTGACGTTTGAAAGGGGTTATTATAGACAGTTTGAAGAGGTTGTCATTTTTTTTCTTCCAGGGTATTTTTGTTCACCACTATTTAATAACTGTTTCCACCATTTCCAAAAGTTTTTATTGCATCTTCAAAGCGACAGTTACTAAACATTTATCGGGGTTGTTTTATATCATTTCTGGATGAATTTGATATACGGTTCTAGTTGTTATTGACCGTTTCTGAAGAAAGTTAAAATTGATGATAGAGATAGTTTCTGACCGTTTCTAGTCGTTTTTATTTATTGTTGCTGGAGATAGGTTTTAAATGTTAAAAAGGTTTATTTGTTTCTGAGGGTTGTTGTTAATGGTTGCTATGGGTTGTTATTCTTGGTCAGGTATAGCTGCTGGCTAAGGGTTTCTATTTATCGTTACTAAATTCTATTCTCGATTGATTATATGGTATGTTGTTGATCGCAATTTACCGCCGCTGGGGGTTGTTGTTAATTGTTGCTACGGGCCGATATTGATCTATAATTGAACGTTGCTATCAAAGTTCTTATTTCCTGTTCCTGGAGCTGTTACTGCCCATTTTCAGGAACTATTATATGCCGTTCTAGAGATATTCGCCATCCGCTGGTGCAGGTAGTTTTTTATTGGTTGTTCTCTATTTTTCTTCAGGTAGTTCCGTAGCTTTTAGTATTGGAATAAGGAGTAATACAGGAAAACCCAAAAATTGTCTTCAAGAAAAACAAGGATTGCATCTGTAATCACATCTATCTAAATTATGTATATCTTTTGAAAAAATAAATGATATTTTTTCATTAAAAAGAGGAAGAGTTCAGGCCCGCGACCGATCAAAGGGCTCGATTCAAGGCCCCATCAGCGAGTTCAGAACAGCAGAAGGAAGAGGATACGAGACAGTTGCGAATGAGGCCCGTAGGCGGAGCTCGACTTTGTATCCATCGTTTGCCGCTCTCGTCGCATTGGTCCCTAACCTAACCTCTCCTCGCGAGAGAAAAAGAGACCATAAGATCGTCAGTAAAAAGAGAGAGAAATAAAATGAGAGGCTGAGGACTTTCCATCACCCACGTCGCCGATTGTTTCGCATTTCGCTCCCGTTCTACGGCGTCCTTCCTCTGAGAAGCGGGGCCAGGATTTATGTTCCCGGCCAGTTGAGACGTTTCAAGAGATCGAACGCGATATTGAAAGAGGATGGCTACCGAGCAGAGCCAAGTCACTCCTGTCGTTTTATTCTACCTTGCTCGTCACGCCAAGTAGGTCTGCTTGTCCAAGAAAACGTTTAATTCTTGACGTAAACCTGTCCGATTGTAGTGTTCTAAATTTCAGGTCCAATTCATTTTCTTCTTTTCTTTTATGCACTTTATCAGTCAATGTCCACAAATTTGAATTGTAGACATTTTTTTAAATGAAACTTCTTACTTAACTTTTGCTGGACCAGGTTTTCTGCTAAGATGGTCTTTCATATTTATTTCAATTTTCGATGGATTAAAGCCCCCAATTTTTTGAGTTTGCATGAAATAAAGATTCTCACCAATTTTCATCTTAGTCACATAACATTTAGTGGCCCCAAAAATAGTTTTTGAATAAATTTTCTAATTAAAAAGATAATTTTTATTATTTGAGATTCTATTATAAAAAAGAGTCGAAGTAAAATCTTAATAATTACAGTGTTATAAATCATGTTTTTCTTTGACATACGAAGCGAACTGAATTTTTTTTTAGTTGTAATAAAAATTCGAAAACAATCGGTTCTCTCATTTCGAACAAACGACCTCACTACCACTTGCAAGCGAGTAAAGAGCAATTTTCGGTGAAAGAAAGAAACAAAAGGAATACTATATGGTCGTAAACGCCTGAGGCAACAAAGTGCCCCCGTCAAAGTCCGGTGAAATAACACGTTTCCATTTAATTTCAGTTTACTACTGTAAAATTGCTCCCTAATAACAACAATGGAACTGAGTTCATGGTATAATAAGGGTGATTTGCACGTCGGTCGGTGTATGACTTTGCGAAAATGCTTCGCGGTTCGTCGGGTCCCACTTTCCAAGACTTTTTCTTTTACTTGTGTATTCTCACTAAAAAAAACATATAACATTTTTGCACTATAGAAGTAAGATCTCAGCGTAATGAAATTCCATTTTATTAAAGCAATCTAATCACCTCAACCTCAAGACTAAAGATATCATATTATTTAAAAATTGTACTCTGCTTTGAAAATAAAAGTTGGAAATGTCTCAAAGTAAACAATTATAAACTAAGGCTTTATAAAATAATATTTAAAAACTCTAGAAACCATAGTTACAATTTGAAATTTGAGAACTCTTTGGATTCAAATCAGCGATGTTATTGGCTACACCAATCAGTACAAGTTTACTGAAATCCCAGTCACTTTTCACTGATTCTGTAGTGGAGGAAAAGTTACTGAAACTAAAAGTCTTTTTTCGCAGTGATGATTTGGTAGTTACTGAAAGTTCAGTGACTTTTTCTACTAATTGTAAGAAATCAGTGAACAAAACTATAGAATGAGGCAAACGAGTCACTGATTCTCAGTTAAATTCCACGCAATTCAGAGAGTAAAAATTCTGCTGCAAGTAAGTAATTTTACTCAAAAGAATAGTAAAAATTCTCAGTTGCGAATTTAGTAAACGACTTGGCACTATTTCATCAGTAACTGGATACTAGATTCAAGGATTATCGCTTTTATTTTAGAAGAAAGGTTCCCTCTATAATAAATATCTTGTATAATTATGCACATAGATTCCTAGTATAATAAAAGAGGCATTCAGTCGATTTGAAATTTGTTCCAGTTATCAAAAGGAAAAAAACATCCTTGGATCGCGCCATTCATTGATATGCAAAATATTAAAAACCCAAAGCGGCATCTCAAATCGATAAGATCTCGTATAATGTCTCCGAGAGCGCGTGGAACGAGCGTGTAAGTGGCGGAAGATGATTGCAAAACAAAATATGATAAAAAAGAGAAAAAGAAGATCAACGATTGGTCGTCACAAGGAAGAAGAAAAACCATGTCGCACGGGTAATCCTCGACGAAGACTACCCATGGCGATCGTTTTGCCGGTTTTTCTCGGTTATTAAGAAACCATCAATCTTACTCGCCGATCTGATCGGTCCGTACACTGCAGGGTTTCCGTTTCTTTTCTTTTTTTTTCTTGTCCATTCATCCAACAAGTATATAAAATCTACATGGTATATAAGCTATTCCTAGAGTTAATTTGATTGAACATCTGGGTTGGGGAGAGAAATAAAAAACCACAGGTCTTATTAATGACAAAATAATGAATTTTTTCGTATATTTTTAGATAGCAAGAAGAGGAGAGAAAAGGGGTCGAATGAAAAAATTACCGAAATAGATGGTTTCTTAAATAACCCAAGAACACCGATCCCACTCTGTAAATATTTGTTCCGTCGCCAAATGTTTACCCATACATAAACTACCATCCAATAGGACAATACTTTGCTCATGGATGAGCCTGATCAAGTCCTATCGATTTTTTAACTGGGGCAGTTGAGAAATAATGCCTTTATTTTTCTTGTACTTACAATCATAATTTTTTTCTGGATTTCTGGATTTCTGGACATTGCAGTCAGTTTTGGGAAAACAACAAAATTAAGTTTCAATCCGAAACTGAAATAATTTTGTCTGTTTTTAATCTGAAGTTGTTAAAATTCAAATCTTTTTAAATTAAGGGCAAGTACCAGCCTGTCACGTGGACAATTCTTCTAAACGAACTAACGTCTAATCTAAGAAGTCCAGTGAATGCCTGTCTGTATTTTATCAGATTTTAAGCTGTCGTCACTTTCGAATTCAAAATATATTCAAAAATATATTCAAAATATATATTCTATAATACTAGACCCAAGGTCAATAGTTTATTAAAATAAAATTAGTCCGTTTCCTTTAAGCCCAGGTGTTATTTTTGCTTTCTTTTTTCTTTGAAATTATGAACTCGTTTGAAGAGTTGTCGGCCTTCCTATTCGTTCCACAAGGAAAAGGAACCGACGGCTAGTGATGATTAACTTCAGATCCATTTTGAGTTCCATACTGAATCAACGTTTTTGTTGTT
Source organism: Andricus grossulariae (assembly GCA_011634705.1). Taxonomy (NCBI): domain Eukaryota; kingdom Metazoa; phylum Arthropoda; class Insecta; order Hymenoptera; family Cynipidae; genus Andricus; species Andricus grossulariae. Next base: position 16,708 of record JAABKJ010001891.1, read on the forward strand.
CTTTGACCAAATTAAGATTTTGAAACGATTTAATACGCCAGACTTTCTATTCCGGCTCGCAAGATTGCAATGTAATCTTTTTTATTCCAAATGCAATTAATCATCTGGTATTACAAATTGTAGTCGTGTGATTAAGAAATCCAAAACTCACCACTTGAGTTTTAGTCAGACAAAAAAAGAATAAGATCAATATTTGCACTTCGAAAATCAACATGTATTGAATTAGGTATATTACAATCTTTCAAACTTCATTCAATAAAAGCTCAAAAACAACATATCCATTTTCTAAAAAACGGAAACCATTTCGACATTTAGATAAAAGTGGATTATTGACATCATTCGTTTAATGTTGTCGATTTCTGTTAAATTCCTTTCATGCTCAATTGGTTCACTATAATGCAATTTTATATGATTGGGTTTTGTCAAATTTGCCTAAATTCATACCGAGAATATTTAACAATGATAGTATATTGCCTCAAAAATGGGTAAATAAATCCACCAATAACGACTCAGAACAAATATAAATTAGTTTCAAGAAATGATGCGAGCACTTATTGACTAAATACAGAACGAAATGAACAGTATATACAAAAAATAAAATTTATAATCATTGCAGTGTCAAGTAGTTGGCAACACTAAGACCGCCAATGGCATTGCATCTTCTCGAGAGGCACAGAACTTTTAGGAGCACAAAAAACAGCGGAGCGCAATACTTTATTGCTCTGTCCCGCCCCTTTCCTCCAATCTCACCCTCAGTCTTGCCCCTTTTTTCCTTTTTTTTACTTCACATTCGAGTTTGTGAAGACAGTGTACATATCTTCTTCAGATTCCAATTGGAATATCCTGAGAGTTTTACCATCAGACATAAAACGTTTTTATTCGACGAATTTGCATTTACAATTTTTAATCCCTGAATTTGTACAAATTACTTTTGAAAGCTTTGATTCCAGGTTGTAAACATCGGTTTCTGGGAATTGGTAAAAATGATTGAATCGAGGTTTCACATGAAGAGAGAAAGGAGAAAGATAAGTAATATAGGAGGAGGGTATACAAACACTCTGGCATTTTTAATGGAAGTGTTTAATTGTTTTTCGAAATATTTATGAACAGTTATGACAATTGAAAGGATTATTACCATTTTTGTGATGATCTCAGTGTAGTTAATAGGATTTCACGGAAAGCTGATGTGTCTGACTTGTGCGGTTGTAACTACTTAATCGTATCTTCTTTATATATGTAGTTGTTTCTCAGAAAAAAAAAAATGTTTTGTATCTTTATAACATATAAAATGATATGTTTTGAATAAACAATGATTGCCTTTTGAAACCTTGTGTGCACACTTCAATAAAATACCTCGTAATCGTTAAATTTAGTTTAATTTCATTTGATTACATTAAATTCCATTTGATACTAAACTTTCAATTTTAGTGAATTTGATGAAATTCGCATGAATTCTTATCAAACATAATTTTCTTACTCCATCATATTCAGTAGAATTCCATTTAATTCGATTTAATTCGATTAAATTCCGTGGATGCAACCGAATTCCATTGGATGTCATTGATTTTCACTTAATTCATTAGATTGAATTGAGATCCATTGAATTATATTGACTGTTTTTTAACTTCATCAATATGAGTGATTAAAGTTAGGGGGAAATATGTTACAGTATGTCCCAAAAAATGTTTACAATTTATTTATATATTCGTATTGATCGTAATTGCAATCTTAATAAACAAACTATATTCTAAACAACGATTTCTATTTAACAATTGATATTAATTATTATATATATATATATATACATAATATATCAGAACATAAAATTTTAATGTAAATTATTTACGTAATTCATTATAATTCTTTACTAAACGCGTAAATTATAATTGAGTCAAACGTATTGTCTATCGAAAATAACAAATAATTATTATTTCGTGATCTTATCGCAAATATAGTCATACAGAATTTATTATTTATAATGATTTTTTCACACAATTAAGCACTTTCAATGTTTAAAAACGGTTCATTTTTATTGAATTAAATATTGCGTTGGAATGGATTGTAATTCATATGCGGAAAAAAGGAATAATTTTTCAACTTTTAAAAAACTTGGTGAGTTAAGGCGACGCGACAAGGTTACAAAGCAACATCAAGTATTAGAATCGTCCGAAATTTCACACCTCAGTTTTTCATCGGATTGCCATGCTTTGAGACCACTGAAGCCAAAAATCAAGTTTTTCCAAAGGTATATGTTTATGTTATGTCTGTGTGTCCTAAAATAAAGAACGAGTTCATTAACCACCTTAATCAACGGTTATGGTTTTATCCGTCGAAAATGCTATCCAAAAATCAAAATATCCAATTTTATGACGAACGACAACAATTTGAAAAAAGAATTGAAGCTTTTCAAAATATCTAAGATTTTTCTTTTACCCATTTTTTGATTGGACGTACAAAAAGATTGAAGGAAGAATTGTAGATTTTTAAGAGGCCTATCATTTTTCTCTCAACTATTTTTTGATAAGACTTGATATTTTGGTTTTATTTATCAAAAATACTATGAAAAAAATCTAAAATTCAAATTTTGAGTACATTTGCTATAAAATGTGTTATTTAGTACATAATTATATCGCTTATGTTATGTTATTGTTATATAATAGTTGAACTTTACGTAAAACAAATTACTTTTCAATAAAAAAACGGATTTTCGACAAAATAGTTCGATTTTCAACCAAAGTGATACATTTTCGAAGAAGATGATGAATCTTCAACTGGAATGGTTGAATTTTCAACCAAAAAGATGAATATTAATTTTCTACACAAAAAATACAAATGAAAATGATAACTTTGTAACCAATAGTTGAATTTTACAAAAAAAGAGATGAATTTTCATAAAAAAATGGAATAGTTAAATTGTAGGTCAAATTAATTTTTAACAACTAAAAGAAACAGATTTTCAACCAAATAGTTAAATTTTCAACCGAGGTGATGAATTTTCAACTGAAATTATGAATCTTTAACTGGAATAGTTGAATTTTATAACAAAAGGGTAGACAATTCTTTCACCAAATAGTTCAATTTTTAAATAAAAAAGATCAATTACACAGCCACACAAAACAAAATCTTTTTTCGGGTCTGGAAGTCAGACCATTTTAACTATATGTTTTTGGGGTCGCTGAATCTGAATCAGAGATCCTTTTTTGGACCTCAGAAAAACCCCAGCACGTCAGAGTTTTGACGTAATCTCAAAAAACCTCATACAAGTTTTTTTCCGAGTTTGGGGGTCAAACAATGTTTATTATATGTTTTTGTGGTCGCTGAATCCGAATCAGAAGTAAAAAAAAACAGTACGTCAGGGTTCTGACGTAAACTCAAAAATAAAAAAAAAATAAAAATGTATGAGGTTTCATGAGGTTATGTCAGAAAGCTGACGTTCTGGGTTTTCTTTTACCTCGGATTCGGATTCACCGACCCCAAAAACATATAATCAACATGGTCTGACCCCCGGACTTGAAAAAAAATGTATGTGGTTTTATGAGGTTATGTCAGAACCAAAAAACATATAGTCAACATGGTCTGACCTCCAGACCCGAAAAAAGATTTTTTTTTCGTGTGGCTGTTTTATCAACCAAATAGTTAAATTTTCATCCAAAAAAGACACATTTTTTCCAATAATAACATAATTAAATTTTCTGTTTTGAAAACTAGTTTCTAGCAAACTAAAAACGAATTTTCAACAAAATAGTTCAATTTTTAGTTAGAAAAATTGATTTTCAACAAGATAGTTAAATTTTGTGAAATGAATTTTCAATTAAAAGGATGAATCTTCAAAGAAATAAACAAATTTAAAACAAACTGTTGAATTTTCAAGGAAAAATATGAATTTTCAACCACGAAGACTAATTTTCTACCAAAAAGGACAAATCTTCAACAAAACACATGAAGTTATTATTAAGGACAATAAAAGAAAAAAAAAGAAAAAGGGTACTTAACCTAATATTTTATTTACACTTCACTTTAACCAAGATTTTTAAGTTTTGACTTCATCCTTCATAGTTTTTTCTTATTTTTCATCCACTTCAATAAAAATGCATTGCCTATAACAAACATTCTTGAGCAAAAATAAAATCTAATCCACTTCGTTCACGAAAACTACCCTTCATAGGTTAGGTTTGTCAATTTTACTGTAAACTTTTAATCAATTTATTTATCTCTAACAATAATTAAAATAAAAGTTCATTGTACTATTTAGTTCCATTTAATCTAAAAAATATTATAAAATAAGCCACATTAATATAAAAAACAAATTTCTTTGCTGTTCCATAATAGGGACATGCATTATGGAACACCGGTGCAAGAGTCCAAAAGTGGTTTCATAATAGGTACATATAGGTTGTTCCGCTTTTTCATAAATATAATAACTTCACTTAAACTAAATTAAAATTTTAATATGCGTTTCGCATTCAGAAAAGATCAGCCCATTTATTGATATAAAAAGTTTGAAAATATATTCTACTATCGTTCAAAATTAATGAAAATCTCAAAAACCCCTCAAAATTTGTCTGAAGATAGGTACCTTTACATACAGCTCTCCGTCTCGTCTATAGACTGAATTGCTCTAGGTCCTATGCTTTCACAGTACTTGGCCGACATTGTGCTCTAAAATTACAATAATTATTACCAGCACAAAAGTCTTATCGAAGTTCCTGCTTTTTTATACAAATTATTCTTTACTTTCCACTAGTTAGACTAACGCGATACAATTTTTTTTCTCAATAACTGTAATTCTAAAGCGTTACTTATAAGTGGTAACGTGCCGAACACTGTGAAAAACAGTATTTTTTCTCTTCAGGCTCACCCAGAAATTAAATTAATGAATAAATTTACTTCTTATCTTGAAGTGCATCCACCCCTTAAAGAGGGTATGATTCAAAGGGGTGGTATGTTTCGTCCGATATGACCTCGCGTGACGGAGTGCGGCGTTGCGATAAATCGCCGGTACGCGAGTTAATTTTAAACCGGCACGACTTCCAGCCGCGATGACAACGCGGTGCTTTCTATGTCCCAGCAGTTCTTGGTTATTCAAGATGAGCACTCCATTTTACGACTATAACCCGAGCAAAATAGACGCGTCCATCTTCCAGCGTTATACTCAACCCCCTCATGTTTCTCAATTTTTTCCTTCTTTCTTTCTTTTTTTTCCTTCTGCGCTTCTTCATATCTTCTTTCTCCCTGCGCCGATTGGTGCGAGGGCTGTTGTTATGAAATTAGCATGAGAGATCGGCCCGAGAAAGTATAATCGCTGGCAAGGCTTCAGGATTGGGTAAGAGCCTCGGCCCAAACCTGCCCTTCCCTTCTTAAACTTTATTGGTCTCCGTATTCGTGATTCTCACTTTCCAAACAATTTCAAGGTATTCATATGACCAGAATGTCATTGGTCCAAAATATCATTTTTCCCAGAAAGTACCAAAACATTACTGAATTGGTAATCCAACATATATGGGTAATTGTCAAATTGAAGGCAAACTTGAAGTCCCAGTAATATAACATTAACTTAGAAACTCGTACTGTTATTTTTTTAAATTTAATAAATAGTTATTATCATCCTCTTCAAAATGGTAATTTCTTTTTTTTATTTGCGTTCCTATTTACTTTAATTTAATAAAAGAACACCCCAAACGTCATTACCGTACGGCGTCCCAACCTCACTTTGCACAAGGATGAACGGGTTTTCTCCTTTTTTTAGACCGTAACCTGAAAAACACTTAACGTATCAAGTTTTTAAGCTTGACATAAACATAAGTTTAATTCATACACATTTTTCAAGTAAAATAAATAATATTGTAAGAACCTCAAAGTCTGTCCCTCGATTTTTGCTTTTTCAGACGTCATTACCGTACGCCTTATTTTCTAGTAAGATATTGTAGTGAAAATTCAGTAATAAATACAGAAATATTAAGCGTGTTTGGAGCACTCGCAAATAAATAGTAAAGTAATTATTTATTTATTATATGTTTTTAATTGTTCACCTGTTGTGAGACGGTGGGGATGCGACAGAGGTGGGTGACGTGGTAGGGATGACACGCGGGGACTTCATATTTCGGCGTAAAATTGAGAATCTGCGTTTCCGCGCGACAAATTTGGTCGAGGTGGTAGGTATGCGACAAAGTTGAGCAGGGCCGTCGCGCTGGGGACTAGAACCATGAAAAGTTGTCAAAAATTCCAAAAGTAGTTACATTTCAATACAATTTTTTTCATAGGTTCTCTTGGGTCCCTGATTTCATATCCGTTTTTTTGTTAATATTCAAAAAATAAATGGTGAATATATTAGTAGGCAATAGCTCAGAATTGTTAAAAATATTCCAATAAACAAATTGAGCTATTGTTTATTAATATATTGGATGGAAATGATAATTGATGAGTGATCAGTGCTATTACTTTAAGTTAGTGACTTTTCACTGACTTCCATTGGATTTTCACTTAATAAAATAAAATTAATACAGATTAATTATAAAAATCACAATAATTAATTAATTAAGCTTATTAATAATAATTCAGAAAATTCAAATTAATTTTAGAAAGAAGCTCACCAGACATTGTATTAAAGCTTTCTTTTGTCACTTATGTGAAATAATGTTTTACAATACTCTCTACATTTCAATAACTGAGCTCTAATTCATTCAAAATGTATCAACTGTTTTTTTTTTTTAATACTTAGAATTGATTTGACGACGACTTTGTGACATCCTATATCGTTGTCGTTAAGATCTCTTTACGATATCGCAAAGACGTCGTACGATCCGAAGATGTCTTTTCAACATTGTAATGACATCTTAATGACATGGGCATAGGATGTCTTCAAGTCGTCGTAAAGATCTCGTAACGATGTCGTAAAGGCGTCGTCAAATTTTGTGCCCACTGTGTAAGTTGCCATTATATAGAAATACATATACTTAACAAATAATTCCCTCAATTTAAAATAAAAGCAAATGTTCGTAACCGAGCTTGAAAACTTCCGAAAGTAGCAGTCAATGAAAATAGAGTATTCCCGAAATTTCAAATGTCCGAAGTATCATATTTTTGAAATTTTGAATTCCCGAGTTTTCAAATTACCAAACAAATTCTTAAAAAATTAATATTTGATTTTTTTATGTTCGAAGATACTATAATAAATACATATTATAAATTATGTCAGAAATACACTGATATATTTTTAAGATGGAATTTGAAATTTCTATGATTTGCAATTTTGGGTATTTGAAATTTTGCAATTTGGACAAGTCGAGTTTTAAAATTTCGATAATTATATCATTTCGAAAATAGAATATTTCGGGAATTTCAAATTTCGGACGGGTTTCGGGTTTTCGAGTTGTCGCGTCTTTGTACTAGCCACGCTGTGGGACGTGAGACACAGACGATTGTCGCGCGACAAAATATTTACGCCGAAAACCCATTTTTCCCCGGAACATGTCATAGAGTCTAGGTGTGGAATCACCTATAAGAATCTTAATTCCTTAATTTACCACTTGAGGCACTCCCATCTGGGAAGAAATAAAAATCCGAGGACAGGCGATCGCGGTTGTGGGCTGTTTTCCACGATCTCCATTACAGGTGTGCGGTCTCCTTGTAGTACTTCGTGATTTCTACAATTCAGGTAAAATTTTAGAAAGAGTTCCACATGTACGTTTCACTTTAATCATAAAAAGCATTCCAATTGACGAATTCTAGATTATTATTTCAATTGCGAATATTTGGTAAGATTTAAAGAAATAAAATCACTTTGGGTTTTCGAGCACGCTTCTATGCCGACCTGTATATTATATTTAGGCTGTGTATAGATGTCCGGTGCCGGGCGCTATGTTGGTATCCGGTAGATTACTCCGATTGGTTACACGGCAGTGGGCGGGGTCTGCCGCACAGCAGCATTAATGTGAAGTATATAATCTGGAAGGAGAATATAAGTGTAACTCTTTTTACACACTTTCATATGTAATTGTTTATTGAAAAGGAGTTATTTGGTGTTTCCGATTTTATCTTGTACATTTACTTTATTATTCTTTAATTACTAAGAAGATTTTTATATGTGTAATTCTATTTGTGGGAGTTATAGCCAGTTATTATTTTAGAAGTATATAAATTATTTGTTTTTTATAAGTTCAACTTGTGTAAGACTTCTGTTTTGTAATAAATCTAAAATTATAATTGTTATCTACAAAGAATAAGAATCGCAAACACCAACGAAGCTCTTTTATATGTACAATGAAAATTTCAATATTCAACTGATAATGAAAATAAGTACTTTCTACAAAATTGTTTTCGAATTGATTTTCGAATATCTTATTTCGCACATTAGGGTTCCATAATTTATTTGTTTATCATTCTGGAAAACACTATCCTCGTCTCCTTGAATGCCCTTTTCTAGACATTTTTACAGTACATATTTAAAGTGTCAAAATTGTTTTATCGTTTCTCATAAGAATTTCTTATCAGAATGTAATCATACGCTTTCTCAAATTCAGATCAACTTTACTTGAATTCATGTACAAATTTTTGCTCAAGTTAAGTTTATATCTGAATTTAAATACGTGACTGTAAAAACAAAGTATTATTTCAGGGATAGTTTTAGGTATTACAATAAGACTCAGAAAAAATAGTCTCGAGTGGTACTAAAATGATACCACCACTGGTGGGAAGCCAGATTCATTTGTTTTACATTGAAAATAACAGCATAAAATTATTATATTTAAAAACAGGACAAGAAACAAATTATACCATAAGAAAGAGATCTCTAGTTTTTAAAGTGCATTTCTCAATTCAAGATGTCACATTTTTATGTTTAATAACATAGGAAGTTGTGATGATAAACGTATTGTTTAATGGTAGAATTCTATCTTTATTGAATAAACTTTTATTTTAACTACTATTCTAAAAAATAATATAATATTCTCTTTTCCGAATAAAATAAAAGTTATTTTAAAAAATATATAAAAATTACCAACTCCAAAATTTACTTTTTCTCTTCAAATGTCATTAAACATGATTTAAAAGAAAAATTGTTTTCCGAATCGACTTCAGGAACAATTTTGGCTTCGAAGCATCCCACAATGCTTTACAAAGACTATTCGAAAATCAATTTTGTGTTAAGTATTAATTTTCATTATTAGTTGAATATTGAATTGCTCATCGTAGATATAAAAGAGTTTAGTTGGTGTTTGCGATATGTATTCGTTGTAGATAACACGTCTAATTTTAGATTTAATCTTTGTCAATAACGCGAATTATTTGGTTGAAAAAAATATTCTCTACAATTAATACAATTCGTGGGAGTTTCATTAAAGCAGAATTTTTTACACAAGTTAAACTTATAAAAAACAAATAATTTATACACTTTTAAAATAAAAACTGGCTACAACTCCCACAAATAGAATTATATAAAAATGTTCTGAGTCAAAATGAATGATACAATAAATATACAAGAAAAGATAAAATTGGAAACATCAAATATCACATTTCAAAAAAATAATTACATATGCAAGTGTGTAAAAAATGTACGTTTATATTCTTCAAAATTATACAATACTTCACTTTGCGGTTATGCCTCGTGCACAATAAGTTTACTCAGTTTACTCAAATTGAGAGCACTGCACTGGACATCTATACACAGCCTTTTTTTTAATGTTCATTTTTCATTTCTGGTACTGTCAAACACCCTGGCTTTTTTGGAAATATGCAAAAAAATATTTGTATAATAATGTACAAAGAAAGTACAAATTTTATTCTTTATCAATATTTTCTCTCAGTTACCCTAAGAAATAGATACGTACACATTTTTTCAATAAATAAAGAATTTCCCGTCTTACCTTCCTCAACATATTATGTGTATTATCAAATGAAAAAAAAACTACTTTTAAAAAAGTGAAATTTTCTTCAACTAAAAAGTTAAAAGTTATATATAAAATATATATGAGAACATACTTTTTCAAGTCTCTAAAATAAATAACTGGAGAGATAAAAAAATAATACATAATTTTTTGTCAATTAAAAATCTTGTAAGTAATAATGCAAACAACTTCCAAATTTTGGCAATTCCATTTCAGAAGCGAAAAATTCCTAAATTCAATAAAATTACGCTTGCTAATATATTTATTTTCACTTAATGAAATATACTTACAGTTTTTTCTAATAATATCGCTTCTGAAATAGCATCGCCAAAATTTGAAACTTTCCCGCATTATTAATTACAAAATTTTTAATTTTTATTTTAATAATTTATTTATTTATTTTTATGCTTTTTTAGTTTAACAAATATATTTTTCAACTCAATATAATTGCGAAGAACAGGAAAACGGGGAGTTCTTTTTCAGTTTTTCCAGTTTAGAATTTCTTACGACTGTTTTATGTCAATAGAGTTCTTTAAAATCTGTTGAAATACTTTGAAATTCCGTGAAAGCAAGACAACTTCTTTAGAATAACGTGAAATTGCTTGCAATATTCGAAATCGAATGGAACTTTTAATATACTACAAAATCTCATGATATACTGTAATATCTGTCGAAAATCTATTTAAAAAAAAACTTATAAAATTCTTTTAAATTTCTTGCAATCTATTAAAAAACTCCGATATCTTCAAACTCTTGAGTGTATGTTAAGAAAAAACTTAGTTGAATCATATCAGTTGAATATGCGGCATATTTTTGACAGAAATATATTTTCAAAAGTCAAGTGATTAGCTCCTCATATTTAGGTAATTCTAATAATAATATTACTAATGATAATTCAAAATAGATGTTTAAAATAATTGATAGAATTTACATTAGTTTTTCAAAGCTTTAAATAGGTTGTACCCACCATATACATTTGATATGTAAAAGCCAGCTTTTCCTCAAACACGCAAAATTAGATAACTAGCGAAATCAGTTTCAATTAGTTTTCCTTGAAACTATTTTCAAGAACTGTAAATATCTCAGCATCAGGAAAACATTGACTCCTTCAATACGAGAGATAGCGACTATAGTATAAATTATATAAGCTAAGAAAGGAAAAGACAAATAATAAGTTACATTGTTATTAAAATTCGTAATTAATACATAATCAGTTTTTCATCTCATTAGAAAATATGACGACTGTCTGGACTCTGGTCTTATCTTTGGCCGTGATCCTCAATTCCATTGGTAAATATAATAATATATCTAATTTTACGTAAAAGTTTTCTAGACTTTACGCAAATAAGAATTTTTGCAATTCAATTTGCAAGGTGCAACTTTACACGTGTTCGTGCAAGGACGGAATATTACCAACTGTGCACGTTTACGTGTATTCAAGACAGTTCCAACAGTATATTTATAATTAATTATTAATCTTGTTAAGGGATTTTGGTTGATATTGTATAAGTCCTTCAAAATCCGTAAATTTGATCAGCCTGGCCATTATCCAAAATCAACTTTATATAGGCTCATTTTCTTCCACTTGATTTGTTCAAATATGTAAATCCACTCTGAACCCTTAGAAAACCGCCACATATGCAGCAAGAACCCTGACTATAAGGACAGCAAATAGGGGGCCGGCTCAGCCACAATCCGAAAATGAACAACACCCAAATAATACCCCTAATACTTTTAAGTATAAACTTCCAAAATATCTTCATGTAAAACAACCATAGAATTTTTCAATTGAGACTAGTCAGACAAGTCACTTTCCCAAAACGCCAGATCATGTTCTAACCACATATAATGCTAAGCATACCCCCAAAATCCACCTCTTGAACTTTTAACGAAAAAATTTCACGATGACTTCATGTGAAATAGCCATTAAATTGTTTAATTTAAAATAGTCACACAAATCAGATGAAAAACTCAAGGTTATATTCGGAGTCCCGCAATAACAACCGCAAACATCCACCTTTTAGCACTTTTAACGCATCAATTCCAAAACGTCTTTCTGTAAAACAGCCATTAAATTAAAAAGTTTTAAAAAGTCACAAGTTACCTTCATAAAACTCTAGGCTGTATTTCCAACCTTATGATATTGTTCAGTTATCCCAAAAATTCACGCCTAGCACTTTTAACAAAACAAATCTGAAGTGTTACTCCGCATAACAGCCAAGGGATATAACTTAAATTACGTAACAGCTCAAGAGGGAGGAAGAGGTCGAGATATTTTGTTACGATTCGTTACGGAAGGGCTGGGGGGTACCTTCGTTCATGTGCGTAATTTTTGGAAATTCGGTTCTCGCGCTTCACGCTCGATAATATATTTACTTCGCGCTTCGCGTTCGATAATGTATTTACCTCGCTCTACACACATGATCTTTGTATTTCCCCCACATTGGCGCCCAGAACTTTTGAAATTAAAGGTCAAATAATCGACAACTGTAATTAGGTGATTGTGACTTCTCTTTTGTTAAAGCTCCTTTGACATTAATGAACACATTCTCATCACGTATATCGTGATTCGCACTCGATTTTGACCAACATCTGAACTTTTCTACATTATGTTCAACACTATTATATCAAATGTATATCATATTTATTTCTGTATCTCAAGCTGGT
>JAABKJ010001892.1:0-29254 GCA_011634705.1 Andricus grossulariae
TAAAGTGTCCCAGAAGGCGTCTTTGACTTCCCTCGGGTCACTATCAACTGGGGCATAGCACGCTACGATGAATAATCCTGTTATTCCTGCCTTTATTCTAGCCCACAACAATCTGGAAGATACAAAATCATGATCTTTGAGATTCTGTCTTGCTTTTTCATTCATAATTAACCCGACCGTTTGACTACCATGTGATTGACTACCTACTCCTGACCAGATTTCGAAACCGCCTTACATACTTTGAAATGTAGAAAAAAATGACTCACAACGCACGCATACTGCCATCACCTGTCGCCATGCTGTGATTCGTAGGTGTGATGATTCCATAATAAGTGATCTAATTAAATCCTAGTTATATACCAGATATTTTTATATTCACATCATTTATGCTGAAATGTCTTAGATTCACGTGACTTTAGACCTATGCAGTTTTCGTCAATTCGCGTCGTTTTGAGACCTAAGTAAAAAAAATTTCTTCTCACAAGCAGTTCTGTCGCTTGTCGGACGACGCGATAACTTTTGAAGGAATTTTCTCATTTGAATTTCCTTCCGCACACAGGTTTTATGTCCAAACAAAAAAACAAAAAAAAAGAGGTCAAGTTGGTCAGTCAGCCTTCTACTGCCAACATCAATGGGTTTAGCCATGAACAATCCAAATGAAAAAGGAAATAATTTAACTTTCCCACAAAACTACGCAAGATGCAGTAAAGAGCCACAAGACCCAAATCATTTCCTTTTAAAAGTTCTACAAAATTGCTATAAGCTATCTGTCAATAGGAACAATAATTTTTGTTTTAAATTTAGAAAATACCATGAGAAAATCGAACATTTAAATTTGTAGCTGAAAAACGCAAAAGACGATGAAATGTGCAACAGAAAAACATCTCGTCTAAAATAAACCTATAATATTGCTTGCTACCTTTTTTCAATATGCACTTATCGTTCAGTAAAAAAATTTGAATTTTTACATTCTCATCATTTACGCAGGAGTATCTTAGATTCACGTTATTTTGGACTTATTTAGTTTTTATCCATTCTCGAAGTTTTGAGACCCCCTGAGTCAGGCAAAATAGTTTTTACGAGAATGTCTGTCGGTCGTTCTGTCTGCTGGTCTGTCTGTTGTCTGACGACGCGATATCTTTCAAAGGAATTTTCTAATTTGAATTTTCTTTTACACATTGGTTTGTGCTCCAAAAATACAGGTCAAGTTCGTTAGCCAGCCTTTTACTGCCCATATTTATGGCTTCATCCACGCAAAATCAAACTGAGCAACGTAATAACTCAACTTTTTCACGAAACTACGCAAGATACAATAAACAGACAAGAGACCAAAATTATCAGTTTTTGAAAGTTCTACAAAATTTGTTAAGGCTAAAGGAGCCTCAACAAAAGGGAATTCACAATAACTATAATCAAGTTGTCGATGTTTCGATCTTCAATTTCAAAAGGTCTGCGTACAAATGTGGGGAAACGACAGAGACTGAGCGCGAAGCTCGTGGTAAATACATTATCGAGAAGGGCGCGATGAGAGTGTGCCCGCGCTGCGCGCAGATTTTTTATTGGTTAAAATTATTATAAGGCTCCTTCTCCACGCAGCTAAATTTAAAAAAGTTTCAAATTCTTTTTTTAACTACGACTCCCATTGACTTTGTTTCTGAATTCGAAAATTTGTTATTTTCCAATTTAATTTTTTCCCCAAAAAAAAGTTGTGGAAAAATGATTGATCATTTTTGCCCAAACTAAACAGAAATTTCTTTAATAATTTTTTTTAAATTCAAGAAAATTTGGACAAAAAAAGTTTGTCACAAGAAACGCAGTCAATGGGAGTAGTAATTAGCTGAAAAAATTTTTTTGAACATTAAAATGTTGCTCCTTAAAAAGACCGGCTGAAAGACGTGATTGTACATTCCTAATTGGATCTTCTACGTGTTTTATTGATTCTTAAACTGTCATTTTAAACTTTATTTTCAATCGTCGTGCCTGAGAAGCTCTATACAAACAAAAGTTATATTTGAAATAATGTTGTGTTCGCAAGTACATTATCAAAAGACCAGGGCACCACAAAAATATCAAATTTTGGTTGAAATGTGATTGGAACTTTTTGATTCCAATAACAAAGACGACGTGTCCACTCCCTGGAGATTTCGAGAATGGCAAGAGTTGTCTTTTATTACTGAAATTATAAAGTTTTAATGACATTTCAACAAAATTTTTAACATTTTTACTGTGCCCCAGGCTTTAAAAGGAAATTTCATTACTTTTATGTAATTTAATATAAAAAAGCAATATTGTATCGCAAAGATAATATAAGTGACTAGGCAAGACTATTTTGTTAGTGAAAATTCTTGAAAATAAAATCAATGAATTGAAATCGACTGAATTTGCTTCAGTTGATTAAAATGTCGAGCATATTATGAATTCGACATTTTCATCGATTTAGGCAAATTTTCTCTGTTTAATTTATTGTACTATATTCTTATATGATTTTTATTACAAAAGTAATCTCCATTACTAATGTGTTGTGAATATGTGATAACTTAAGGAAGCTTCTATATAATATAGTGCATAAAAATAAATTAATTTTTGTCAAAACACGTAGTATCCTGTAGATATAATATTTTTATTGTAATAAGACGTTTTTCCTTCAAATGATAAGAGACAACTTCTTCACATTATGAAACATAAAACAATTTAATTCTCTAGTTAAACTATACAGAATACGGGAAAAATTTAATTGAAAAAATATTTTCTCAGGGAAAGCATCTAAAAATTTGTTGGTGATCTTTTTTCACAAGACAAGTAGTGGTTGTTTCAATTTCAAAAAATAACATAAAAAATTAAAGAAATTGAATTTTTGGAAACCAACACCAGATTAGGAAAAAAACCAAGCCATTCTTCGGAAAAAGATCTACAAATTTAATCGAAAACATTTTTTTATGGTACCCGCAGTTTTTGCTTTAATCTTGGAACGTAACAGAGAATATTCAAGTTTTTCAAAAATAGCACAAGATACGAAAAAAAATGCACAAAAGTTGTTTAATGAAGAAAGATTGGCGAATTTGCTATACATTATTTGTTGGTAAAATAAGTAGTTATTGTTTCAATCGTGAAAAGTGAAATTACAGGTAAACCGAATTCAATTTAAGAAAAAGGGACAAGGTACAATAAAATGTCTAATAATGACATTTTCTACAAAAATGAGATCTACAAATCAACTTTTGTCCTTTTTCCCCGTGACCCATGTGATGAGAATACTTTCGTTGCAGCCGAAGAAGCTCTAACAAAAGAGAATTCACAATCACCAAATTTCTGTTATGTTAAGCGCGAAGCGCGAGATACAGCAAATGCGTGCCCTAGACAGTTGCGTTACTTAAAGGAGTAAATTCAACTTATTTTAAAGTTACTATGAATTTTACCACCTCAATTTTCAAAAATGACAAAAAAAATGCAATTTTCGCTACTTTCGATCTTCAACAATGAACTTGAGTGATCTAGAAAAAAAATTATTTAAAGGTTTGGCATTGCAAATCAGCCTCAGATCGTACCAGGTGGAAATTGATGTAAAATGTGCATCTTAAGGTAGCAAAACTGTCTTTAGATGGCGGGTCGAGGAAATAAAATGCTTTTCACGCTGAGAAAATAACCCTAGGTTGGCACCTAACTCCGGCATGGTGCTCGATCTTCATTGCTACCAATTCTTAAGAAAAGAACCTTAGTAATCCAATGAATTTGATATTGCCTATGACGTAAAGTGCTGACCTAGGTGTTTGTTTGAAACTATCATGAATGACTGATCCGCTTTTTTGACCTATTCCTTCAACTTTCGCCTTGTAAGCTCAGTGTAGATGTATTTAGGCAAAAGCCGTTCGCTCCGCTGTCAAACGTCTGCTTCAGATAGCACACCGAGTAAAATGGATTATCAGAGTTGTAGAGTTAAAATTTAGTCAGTTTGTTCTTCTAGATGTTTCAAAGAGCCTTTCATAATTTTTGCGAAATAGTCAGAGAGAGTCTCATTTTATGACTGGTCTCACTTGTTATTCGGGGCTTTTTTAAGCATATGATTATGCACCAAAAGTCAAAATTACGAAATAATGTATAGCGGATCCAATGAAAAATAAAAAGTTTTAATGTTCGAAAACACATCAGAAGTGCAATTGTTTTTTAACATTATTCATAACTGGTATGTGATAGCAGTGTTGTCGAACAGAGTGAAATAATTTTGAAGATATGTAAACATTTGTATATTACTGGAACAGTAGTGGACCAATAATCTACTAATGTTTACGTCTTCTTAAAATATTTATAAAAATGAAAATTTTTCTTGTTTAGGTCTCGGTCATTATTTTTCATTACTCCTACGTAATACAACTATGATATCAACATGAATAATGCATTCAAATACCGAAAACGCTGCAAATGTTAGTTTTATTCACTAAGTTTCTTATAACAAGTGAAGAAATAGAAGAATTCGATCTATGGTGAGAATTTTATTTTGGGTAGGACATATGTACTAGTTATATATGCTCTTGAAAAAATATGAGCAAACGAAGCAAAGTATGTAATATAAGTTGAAAAATTATGGTTGTTAGTTATTTTTTAACTCAAATAAAAAATTAGTGAAATTCAGGCAACAATCCGCATCAGCATACCTCTTCAAAATTTATCAAGATTGAATATGAAAGGAGAAGAATGAGACGTATTATGCACTTTTTGGTGCAGTGATTTATTTTCTAGAGAAAAAAGTGAAAACTAGATTGTGTGGAACCACTACTGAACCGAATATCGACGCTATGAATTCTACATATATTACATACTCTTAAATCGAAAAGTATCTGCTATGGAACGAGATTCACCCGGTAAGAAGGCTTGCATTCGAATGTATCTAAAATGTCATTACCTAGAAATACTGCTTCTGTCCTCCTTTTTCGAATTTCGCATTAGGCTGCGGAAATAATTAGATTATAATCCCCATTAAAGCCTATCGAAGCTGTCAAACGTGGCCTGAAATAAATTACAATCACAATTTTCGTTTAAAGCATTGGAAGGCGCTCCAATAACATGAAATTTGCAAAATCTAATAGAAATCTTTTAAATACTTTTCAATGGAAACCTTTTTACTGGGCATTGATTCAATTTTTTCAAATATTCCAATACATATTTTTCATAAAATTAATAAGGGGCAAGATCATTTTGTGACAATATGATACGGATTGTTATCAACATATTTTTTCATCATTAAACAGCTTGTAATGAATACAATTACCCCTGGCTCAAATCGAAAGTATGAAAGTTAGGTAGAGGGCGTGATTTTAGGACTTAAAAAGGTTGCTTTCTTGTAAATGATGACATGGTTAGTTAAGGTTCATTTAGGGGTTATTGTAACCTAGAAAACTCACCTTAAAAAATCAATTAGAATTGCTAGCGCAACTAATGATTATCGAGGGGCAATTTTTTTCCGTTCAAAAGCTCTAGTTTATATTCCAGGTGGAATGTCCCTACGTATTGTCAACACTTGCGATTAATATGTTGAATTCCTTAAATATTGCATTTCCAAAAAAGCAGAAGAAAACAAACAACAAGCGCGATATTCAAAATAGAGGAAATATTCCAACAGATGTAAGAGCTTATTTCGGAATTCCTAGAGTCATTACTTTTACATTTGGTGCAATTTCAATTCCTTTAGTGTTTTTATGAAAAAATCTTCTTCAATGAGGTGCATTTGTTATGCTTCTTAATTATTTATTACGAATTTATGAAAATTATAACTCTTTCGTCTGTTGTAGTAATTTTTCTATTTTGAATATGATGCCAGTTCTGTTTAATTTTTCCTGCTGATTTTGAAATGCAATATTTAAGAAATTTAACATATTTGTCGCAAGTCTCGATGATCCACAGGGATTTTCCGCCTCGAATATGGATTTGAGCTTCCAAGAGGCAAAAAAATTTCCTCCGAGAATCATTCGTTGCGCTAGCCTTTCGAATTGATCTGTTGAGGTGAGTTTTCTAAATTACAGCTAGTTATAGCTAGAGAAGAAAATCAGAGTTTTATGATTTTATACAATCTTGTTAAATAAACAACGTAAATTTACAATACACCAAGTTTTCAATTTAATGATTAGTAGATGTCGTACACAAAAAGCATTTTATAACCGTGATAGATCTATTTTTTTCAAACGCTCCAAATGTTCGAGGAACTGTGTTCAGGGTCGAGGTGACTAACTGATTTTACAAAAGTATGTCGGGAGTTCGGCAATAATAATATTCGGGTAATAATTGGCAAATCAACCAACTTGGGTTTTGAAAATTTCAGCAAGAAACTAAAATATTTGGGCTTCAGTTTTATTGTGTGACAAGAATAAGGGCAATGTACATTTCAAAATCAGGCAAACAGTGGAATCAGTTATACGAACAAGTAAAAAGTTAGTGTGCTAAGAATAAGGTAGCTTCAATAAATCTGGCCAGATTTTCGTTGGCGCAAAAGCCGCAGGGACTCCACTTGTGCGACAGAGAGCCACTGCCGAAAACGTGTTGGCGTCGACGCGAATCTGAACCTCTCTCGTATTGAAGCCAGCCTAATCTAGACAGGCTTAGTATATGCTTAACGTTTTAAGTAGTCATGAAAAGTCTCGTGTGACTCTATACTGATAAAAAGATTTTGGCTATCTTTGCCATAGATTTGACTATTATGGTGAACTAGAACTTTACAAAATTTAACTAGATCTATACATAGTATTGATTAGTAAGCTCACCAGCGACTAATGCCAAGAATGTTGCGCTACTAGCAATATGCAACAATGAATTTGATTTTCGGGGTGAATTAGAATTTCATAAAATGTGACAAGTAGATTAGTGAGCTGATTGGTAACTATTGAACAGAATATGACTGACCAACAATTTGCTAGAGCACGTAGTCAATAAATTTGACTTTCAGAGCCAACTAAAATTGGGGTTGCACATTCAAGGGTAACGTTAATAAAGTGCCAGATATTTCGCATGAATTCGGTCATATCGAATATACCGGGCGGAACCGAATTTGATTCGTCCTCCTCGAGATTACCATCAGGGTGGCCTGGTGTCTATTACTGGAGAAAAGGGAAGAGCGCTACCGTGTGTTAAAATTCACAATTCGTAGGTATAAAATTGACTTGATATCTCAGCGAATGCTACGAAAAGAGAATGAGTTTTGACCAGAAGGGTTTTCTCCTCAAGCTTAACGCGTGGTTCTGATTGGTCGCGGTCCTGGTTACTTTCAGTAGGACGCGTAAAGGATGTCAGACTATGATTAAAGAACCCTTACTCTTCGTAAACAATTTATATACAGCACTCATTAGTAGACTCGTCTGTAACATATGATATAAATATTGATCTACTAACTATATGGTATAGTATGCAGGACGGTCCTGAACTATAAAGCTGCCTCACGTATAGCTTGTGCCAAACACAAAATCTTCTCGTATCCTGTATGCGATAATATACGCCTGTGGAACTCAGAATATTATCTGGAGTAATTCAGGCTCTCAGTATCTTCTCAGATAATGATCTGGAGAGGGTATAGATTTCAGGTTAACCGCAGTAAAAAATGGCGGGTGATTGCGTAACTATTTGAATCCTGCCTCCGCTTATCTTGAAGTATTGGTCAGAGTCTATTATCCTCAAGTTCTCCAATTCTCGATGTCCCTCATTGTACATCGATAATGCTTTTTCCAAAGAGACGGTACATACAATAAAAAATTATATTCGAAACGCAGCAGTTCAAGTTAAGTTATGAAAATATTAATGAAACAAGATCTATAGTATCGTGCGGTCCCTTAAGTGCTAGAGATCCATTTATTTTATGTTCACTATTTACCTTTGTGCCCTGCAGAACTACAGCATCATAATACATAAGCTTGAATAAACAAAACTGCAACTTTTGTAGCACGCTTTTTTCAATGAATATTGAAAATTGAAAACTCATACATTTGTACTTGTTCTTACCGAATTAGTTTCGGGAAGTAATTCACCTAGAGTAAGTTTTGGCAAATAACTCGTTACAAATACGCTACACAAGCAAAAAATTAACGCGTTGCACTCACGTTACCTGAAGAAGTAACTTAAAGTTCTCGTTAAGTTACTGAAAATTTTACCTCCTGACCATCTTATTTTTGAAATTGACAAGACAATCAGCTAACGTAAATGAAATAGACCTCCGCTATATTTTGAGGTTTATACGATAATTTATTTAAGTATAA
The DNA here is from genome assembly GCA_011634705.1 of Andricus grossulariae. NCBI lineage: Eukaryota > Metazoa > Arthropoda > Insecta > Hymenoptera > Cynipidae > Andricus > Andricus grossulariae. The sequence goes on from JAABKJ010001892.1 coordinate 8,232, forward strand.
TAACCACAGAAGCCCTATGATTGTATCAACTTGAGATTGTCACAATTAACTATAATAATCTCGAAAAATTTCGTATTGGATCAATATGACACTTTATTAGTATACGTCAATTTCAAATCTCATAAAATTCTCTTCAACATGAAGTTGTTTCCTCGCATGAAAATTCTTCATCACTGATTTTTAAGTTATTAGTTTGAAATACTGGATTGGAATGAGTGAGTTTCAGAAGAGGGTGATTGAAAATTAGATTTGTGTATGCCAAAATCTAAAACAGTATAATATGTCAGGATTTCAAGATAAAGTGAAAAGACTATAAAAACCCTTGAGGAAACTTCAGTGAGAACATTTTATGTTTTTAAATTTGTTCTTTTCAGTTTAAATTCAACCATTTTGTTCTAATTCATATATTTTATCTAAACTTTGAGTTTTCTGTATAAAATCAATCATCTTGGTTGAAAAATTGCCTTCTTCGATTAGAAACTCATTTCTTTGGTTGAAAATTAATCTATTTTTGTCAATTCGGTTCATTTTTTGCTTGAAAATTCATCTTTCTTGTAGAAAATTATATTTCATGTTTGGAAGTTCATGTGTTTTGGTGGCAAATACATTCATTCATTTGGGAATGTAACTATACCACACTGTCATACATTTTTTTAGAAATATTTAGAGACGCATCACTAAAGCTTTATGCAGAAACCGTTTCCCAATTTTCCTAAACTTCAACAGAAATTGCAGCAACGGTAACTGCATAAAGCTTCAGTCACATGTTCAAGAAAAATCTGTTACAGTTTAAGAATTTTTAGTCACTGTGACTAAAAACTTCAAATGGTCAGAAAATATTTTTGTTTCTTCGATTTTAAATGAAATATATAGTCTGTGTTTGTCCTGAAAATATACGGTTGCCTCCATTTACATTTAATCTTTCCACCTTACTATTTTCCCTTATTTTTTATGGAGATCTGCCACCACCGGGATCGCTACAGCTCGACGTCAAAGAATCGTTTCTCTGTTTACGATCTGTCAATGTTTCAGATCTTTTGACGCAATCTTAAGATGCGTATCGTATCATTCATCGTTCATTGAAAACGTACCAAAATTTAATTTTCGAACAGAAAATACAGTCAATGCTATCGATAGGGCCATTAATTCTTTGTATTCCATGTATTCGTTAATTCTCATGAATTCCCTCAATCCCATACATTTCCTTAATTTCTTGAATTCCAATAATTCCTTCAATTTCTTAAATTTCTTGAATTCTTTGAATTCCTTGAATTCCATAAATTCCTTGAATTCCATGAATTCCGTGAATTCCATTGATTCCGGGAATTTCATTCATTCCGTCTAGCTGCCTCTGCTCCTTTCTCGATGTCTGTGCAAAAATTGATCCAGCTTTCTTGCTTCACCTTGCGTATTGTGCACCTGTATTCATCCCTCTTTGTCATGAATGAGGTCCATATTTTATCCGTTTTTCCTATACTGGCACCTTTTAACCTCTTTCTGTTTTCCATGTGAAGTTCTTCGAGTTTTTCGTTCCACCAGTGTGTCTCCCTAGCCTTCCAGAATCTTATGGGTTGACAAATAATTGCATAAGTAGATATGATGGCCTCCATTAAATTCTTGGCTGCCATTTCCAGGGTGTCCACGTCTCTAATTGGCCCGGGCACCTCCGAGAGTGCACTTCTCAGTTCCTTGAAAAACAGATTCCAGCCCGTTCTTCTTGGAATTCTGGCCCACCTAGGTCCAGCCGATACAAAGGATTCCACCTCAAACTCTATCTGTGTGACTTCCTTCCTGACCGAGTTATCGGTCCGTGCTGGCCCACAAAGTATGGCAGGAATTAGCATCGCAGCCCAGAAGAAAAGAAAGTTGCTTCATGCTGTCATATGGAAAGTAGGCCGATTCTATTACTACCTTTCCTATCCCTTCAAGATCCGTGGCTATCACCATCAGGTCTCTTCAAGCATCGGGACAACGTTGATTCTCTTCGCCAGTATGCAGGCCCTTGGGTTGGCCTTCGGACAGGAAAGACCATACGGCACCCAGCAAACGGCCAGATGTATATGCTCGAATATTTCTTCATCAATGATTAGATTTTAGTTGATTCAGATGTAGTTTCGTCAAAAAATGCCGCAAATATATCAGTTTTGCAAGAAATGTTGATAGCAACACTGTAATTCCGGTATTTGCTGTGTGGGCTCCTGAAAGGTAGGCAGCCCTCTTTCAGAACCCATCACCATGGTGGAGATATGCCTTAAAAAATGGGGGATCTATTCTGGCCTATCGAAGTCACCGAAACGGACGTTTTGTTACGTTTTTGAGATCTACCACTGTTAGGTAGGCAACCCGTTATACCGCTGCTCTCTCGGGGTTGCAATATTGTTTCCCCCTCTTAAAAGTAAGCTGGGGGTATATACTACAAATATGCCAAGTCTCAATGTTCTAGAATGAAATGCAAGGTTGGTCGCAATATCGTCCATTAAACGCCATACTACACGGCAATTCAAGGAGAGATGAAGAAGAGGAATATACGTACGTGGCTAATGGTTAGAATGGGAGTTGGCAATGTGATAGTCTCAACAAATTTCAGGTGATCGCGATAATGAGATACGTTAGCCTAACGCGCAGTAGGGGCGGGGGGGGGAGAGAAGAGGGAAAAGAAATAGAAAATGGGCAGTTGAGAGAAGGATAAATTCGGAGAAGTTATAGAAAAAAGGAAACGAGAAGATAGAGAGTTTGGAAGAGGAGGATGTATACACGCTGCTAGAAAAACTCAAATGAGTGGTTGATATGGTAAGGGAAGAGGTAAGGCCACGAGAAGACAAAGAGGGGTTTAGGAGAGGCTAATAGGACGATGAATGCAGGGGAAGTAATGATAGGATAAAGCAGAGTATAAGAAAATGCAGAAAAGGAGAAACGAAAAAAGCAGAACTCAACAGGAGAAAGAGAGAGCGCGAAGAAAGGATAAAGGTGAAAAGACACAAGCAAAAAGAAGGGTACATGGAAAAGGTAAAGAAAACGATAGAGGAAGGAAGGGAATGGAAAGTGATAAACAGGAAGAGAGGAGAAATAAAGGGCATAAATGAATAAATAGGAATGAAAGAGTGAACTAAGCCCTTCAAGGGGCTGTTGGTACGTGTGAAAAAAATGTCAAGGGGAAAGAAAGAAACGTGGTAGATGGAGACGAGAAAAGCGAAAACGAGATTGCCAGTTAAGTAGTAAATGATGCAATTGCAAGGTTCAGAAGAAACCAGGCAACAGGGGAAGATGGCTTGGAAAATGAAACACTGAAACATGAAGGATTAGGAGTAAGAGAAGAGATTCGAAGGATTTGCAACAAGGTATAGAAAGGAGGAGGGTGGCCGGAGGAATGGAAGACAGAGCTGGTAGTACTGTTGAATAAAAAAGGAGTGGGCAAACGGGTGAATGAATATAGAGGTATCACACTCATCTCGTTGGGATATAAAATTTATGATGAAGTGTTTAGAATAAGGCTGTAAAGACAGGTGGAAGAGAAGGAAAGTATATCACACTAACAAAAAGGTTTCACAAAAGGGATGGGAACCACAAATAACATCTACGTGCTCAACTACCTAGTCAATAGGAACCTCGGGCGTAAGAAAGGTAAATTAGTCGCACTATTTGTAGATTTCAAGGCAGCCTTTGGCTCAGTCAACAGGAGGGTGCTATGGACAGCCATGAAAGAGAGAGGACAAAATGAAGGTTCAATAGAGAGAATCAAATTATTATTTGTGGATACTAAGATAAGGGTGAAGTCAGGAGATAAGAAGTGAGAAGATTTCTGGACAGGAAGGGGGCTCAAACAAGGGTGTCCGTCAAGTCTACTTCTATTTAATATTCTTCTGGTGGATGATGAAAGAGGTATGAATCTGTTGATGAGAATGTTCAAAAAGTATGTTAGAGAAAAAAGTTGAACAGTGGATGTGAACAAGAGAAAGATTACGTGTTTTGGAAATAAAAAGGGTAGAGCAGAGTACGAATGGAAGATAAATAGCGTGTTGGTGGAATTGGTGGGTGAGTTCTACAACCCAGGCTTTTGGTTTGAAACGAGAGGAGGAATCGGGTTGCAGGTGAGAAAGAGATTCGAATGCGCGAGTGAAAAAATGGGACAAGTATGAGGTTTAGGAAAAGAAAGGTACAAACATAAGAGATTGAGAAGTTGGCATGACAGGCTTTTCAGATGAGTTATGGGAGTGATTTGGACCTGCCAATGTTACATGCTGAGGGAAGAAATAGAAGGAGAAAAAATGGTGGTTGGGCAAGTGAAAAGAGCGCGATACTTCAAAGAGAAACTAAGATGGGAAGAGGGAAGCAAAACTGCACAAGCGTATGCCCTGGAGCTTATGGATAAAGAGAGGAGCGGTAACATGGGACGTTCAAAATTGGTGGATGACAGATATGAAAAGAGGTTTGACTGTTATATGCAAGCGAGATGTACAGTGTGGGAGGAAATACAACAAGACATAAAGGCATGGCAATGGGAGGGAACATGAAAATAATCGCAGATTAAAGGATTTTTTTTAATTCGAATTGGATATCAAACTTTACATTTAATTAAAAAATTAAAAAATTAATTTTATTCACTCAGAAAGTTTTTTTTTCAATTTACAAAAAGTTCCTTAACGACGTTTGGATATGAATTTCAATTGAAATTTTGGAAAGTCGATCAAAAATGAAAAAATTGCCTTAAAATCTTGCAGTTTTTTCTCGACATTTTTAAACAGCTTGACTAGAAATCTTACGTGAAAATTGTTTATTCTTTCAAAATTCTTGAAAAGCTATGATATTGTCGTCTTAACTCATCAAAACAAAGCATTTTGTTAACATTCATTCGAAATCTTGTCAAAGTGTAAATAATTATTTGAACCTCTAGACCTTCTAAACCTTCTAAATATTTTTTTAAATGATTTGAATTCTTCCTAAAAATTTTGCAGCATGCACATACAATTTGCTATCTCATTTGTCCTTTGACATTATTTCACTATCCGCAAGATTTTTTTGAGAGAAGAAGCTTACTATTCTGAGATGTTCGTACGTCATAAATTTGTTCTTTTTTCCTCTTTGAAGGCGAAAGAGTAGTATAGATTTACAATGTATGTACAACTAAGATAGTCTAAAATAACTTGAAGGTTACGTTGCGCAATCAGTTATATTTGCTTCACGTGTCGCAGAAATTAGGAAATATTTATATAAATTAAGGTTTAACCTCTGGCAAAGAGCTCTGACCAGTAAATCAGAATTTTCCATACAGTTCACTGGTCAAGTATAGCTTCAGCGCTAGTATTATAAAATTATCTGTCACGCTAGCCCTAAACAAGCAGGAAAAGGGTTCTGTCTTACGGGAAATTCCGTAACGGTAGACAGTTTGTTTTGTTTGATTTTCGAAAAATATTTATGGGTCAGCCAAATTCAAAATTTCGAATATATTGATTTTTTACTTCGCACTACACTTCTGGCTTGAAAAGACACTCAGAGACAAAATTGTCCTGAAAGAGTATAATTATCTGGCCCTTATTAAAAAATTCTCATCTTCTTTTTGTACATCATTTACTCGTGGAGATCCTCGAGGCTTTTTATATTCTGCAAGGAAATCCACGAGTATCACACATGAATTCATTGCTGTTCCTTAGTCTAAGTCCTGTCAACAATTAACACGAGGATTTCTTTACAGCTATTCACATTCTCATCCAAATGCGAAGTTATTAGTTCTATCTGAAAATCGCCTTTATTGGTTTTTATAAAATCTTAACGTTTTGTTTCAATCGGTTTTCCAATACATAAGATGCAGTTTGTAGCAAGAAGACAACATTTTTGCAGCAAAGAGATTCCATTTGACTGTGAGCCACATGAAAATCTTTTCAACTAGGTCCATGTTGCATTAAAAATATATCTACTTCTAGTAATAATTATTGACCGGGTCAAAAATCTACGACATCCATGTTGTTTCCCTAAGATTTTGTCATTCGAAAAAATAAGTCTGTTAGCTTAGGCCTCTGAAAAAAAATTTTCTTCTGGACGATTAGGTCATTTGTCAGGATATCAGGTGCAGCTCCAGAAAATAATTAGTATGTTGTAACTCTGCCTTCGAAACGTTAAAACTGCACCCTTTAACTTGTGCAGTTTAATGTGTGCAATAATATCGCAGGGATAACCCGTCGGCTATCCTTGAGGGTGTGAATTGGGATGTCCCTAGGATATCGAGGATGTATATAAGATGTTTCTGGGATATTAAAATGTCTCAAGTAGGATATTGTAATTCTTACATATCCTACTTGGGACATTTGAAAATTCTAGAAATGTCCATGGATATTCTGGGGTTATCCTAATTTACTCTTTTGCGTGATATTCGATGGGTTATCCCTGGAGTATCCCTAAGACAACTTGGAAGAAAAATGAGAACGAATGGCATACCCCAGATGCTGTGAGGGTAAATTTTCACTCGTGTAGAGTTGTCAAGTATAGCGTTGATACCCCGCCGTTTCTCACTTACTTCACCATTGTGGGACGCCTGCGCAAACTGATTACCTTAGTATATATAGGAAAGAAAAAATTCCGAATTTCTCAGTCAACCCTCGTGAGATCTGTTGTGTATTAGAAGAAAAAATGAAGATTGCCAGCTGCATTTTAATTGTGAAAATTTTGGTCTATCTGGATTTTGTTGGTAAGTATAATTAGGTCGACCATACGCTTATTTCGTCGACTGATATTAGTTTCTTATCAGATTTATTGCCAAATGAGGAATATTTATAATTAACCCAATGTTTTATTGCTTGTTTTCATATCTTATGGACACAAGAAACTTATATGTTTTCAATGTTTTCTGCACAGCTGCTTTGTATTTTTTTTTCAATTTATACCTGTGAAGATTCGACTTTTGATTTTTGCTGATCGCCCTTCCCTCCCTTCGGCATTGTTTTTTTTTCGGAAAAAGACATTAATTTTTTGTTTAAACTGGTCAACATTAGCTTGCGCCTTCAAAATTATGGAAATAACATAGGGTTATAAATTGAAAAAGCTCGGTTTTCGAAAAAATAGAAGGAAGTAAAACTTTATATGAACTATTTATAAATTAAATTTCAGTCGCTTCTTAGCGAAAGTTAAACAAAAATTTCCATCCAATAATTTTTCATTTTGATCGCCCAGTCCCCTTTTATAAATTTCATAAATTTTTGTAGAATTTTCAGAAATTTCCATACAAAGTTTTATTGAAACTAGGCCTGAAGGTAAACTAGATTAAGTGTGTAAATAATTCTTCTTTTTCGGTATTGAAGTAAATACTCGAAAATGTGCTATGATATTAAACGTGACGTATATTCGCAATATTTGTGATATCATAGTCGTCTCATTGTATGTAACCGAAGAGAGAGTACCAAAATATATAACTGACAAATCAGGCAATGTATTTGTTACAAATATGATTTTTCATGTTCCTGAAGTTCACGTGACAGGGATTGGGGCTACAATCAAACAACAAATTTCGTGCATATTTTCCAAATATAAGCACACCAGATAAACAAACTTTGAAATATGAAAGAAATGACTATTTTCTGCATTAATTTGATTTGGAACACATCGCTTCAAACCATCCTCATTTTATAGTACGATGAATTAATGAGGAGCGCTACCGGATATATTATAAATGAAATATTAGGCAAAAAAATGAAATAAAAATCGTGTGACGCACAGTACTCGCAATCAGTAGCATTGTACCTGACTGTTCAATTAGTAATTTTATCAATTTCTACTGAATGAAATGATAAGATTCATGTTACTAAATAAATTAGTAAGGGTATTCTACTTATCTGCTTAGTAGTGCCGACTTACTAATTCAATGAGTAGCAATTAGTTGCTATGGAAACATAATTTAATAATTTTTTAAATACTTTCTGCTGGTTTTTGTGTTTTAATTGAGAAACGATAATGTTTTCATAATTTATATTCTAAGTTCATATAGCTATATTAATAATAATTGTTTATGAACGATGCAATATTTGAAACTGAAACGGTATTCGAATCCTCTGCGCTGCAATACACCATCTATTTTTCAAGTGCAGCCAAAATGCACTAAGCAAAAAAATTATTATTTAACCTAAATTTTTGAAAGAATAAGAAACTCTTTTGTGTTCAAATAAGCATTTTTTCAACCATCGTATTGGTAAACTTCGCATAAGTTGAAATGAAAGTATCTTCATAGTTTAAAGCGCGAGAATTTTAACTCAGCTCATTCAATTTTTTAAAGTGAAAATTGAACTATTATGTTTGAATTGATCGTTTTTAGTTGAAAATTCAAATATTAATCTCTTCGCTCGAAAATTCAACAGCTTTTCCAAATTGTTTCTCTCCCTTCACGACTGAAAAATCTTTTTAAGTTGAAAATTAAACTCATATCGAAAAGTAGCTTTTTTGCGGTTCAGTTAAACTGTTTCTGATTGAAAATTAATTTTTTTGATTGGGATAACAACTAACAGATTTTTTGTTTACAATTCTTGTTTTTTGGAATACAAATTCAATTTTGTGAATTGAAAGTTAAACTCTTTTGTTAAAAATAATTTTTGTTGGTTCAAGATTCATCATTTCAATTGAAAATTCATCTCTTTGGTTGAAAAGTTAGCTACTTTGTTGAAAATTCGTTTTTTCTCTAACAGGAAAATTAATTTTTTTTCAAACTGAAAATGTAATTATTTCAATTGAATATTTTAACATGTTAGTTCAAAATTCATCTCTCTAGTTGAACATAATAAAACATTTTTTATTTAACTATCCAATTTCAGGTCGAAAAATTATAATTTTTAGTTGAAAATTAAACTATTCAAGTCAATAATTCATCATTTTAGTTGTAAATTTATAGGCTTGGTTGAAACTTGATTGTTTAAACTAAAAATTGAAACTAAAAGATTGAATTTTTATGTTGAAAACTAATATTTTTTGTTAAAAAATCAAATATTTCGTTCAAAATGCATGTATTTTGTTGAAAAATGGTCTTTTTTGGTAGCGAATTATTCTTTTTGTAAAAAAATTAATTTTCTTGTTTGGAAATTCATCTTTTTGGTTTGAAATTCAACTATTCAAGTTATCACTGTACAATATAAGTTGAAAAATGAACTTTTTCGTTCAAAATACAAATACTTGGTTGAAAGTTTGTTTTTTTTTAGTTGAAAATTCATCTCTTTTCTTGAAAAACGTATTTTTTTGTAAATAATTATTCCTCATGTTTTAAAATTAACCTTCTAGTTTGAAACTTTATCTTTTTGGTTGAAAATTTGAGTATCGCAGTTAAGTGTCCATCATTTTAGTTGAAATTTTATCTTTTAGATTGAACATAAGAACTGCTTGCTTGAAAGTTATTCTTTTGTCAAAAATGCATCCTTTCGAATCAGAATTCATCTATTTCAGTTGAAGATTCATCATTTTAGTTTAGAATTTGTTGTTTTTTATACTGGAAAATAATTTCATCAACTGGAAATTTAACTTTCCATTTTTGGTTGAAAACTGATATTTTTAGTTGAAAAATCAACTATTTGGTTGAGGATTCATGTATTTTGTTCAAAAATCATCTTTTTTGGTAGAAATTTATTCTTTTTGGTTCCAAATTCAACTATTTGTTCGAAAATTTCACCTATCTTGCTTAAATTTAAATATTTTTACTATGAACTTTAGGAATTTGAAACGGCTCAAATTGAATTTAATACAGAACTCACAATAATTTGACCCAAATGTGCACTGAGCTATAAGTATAAGAAGAAAAAATGGAAATTTTTTAAACTATTATTTAAATTCATAGAAAAATGTATTTTAATGAAATTCTCTTCGTTGTAAAATGAGTTTCACAATTTACTTGAAACTACCGTTTGAAATAGTAACCAGAAATACATTTACCAATTCATTTAGTAGTAGCATTACCAATTCCTTTAGTAGTTATAGTTACTAATTCATTTAGTCAGTTATTTTTACTTATTGAATTAGTAGATTTTTACCACTTTCTAGTAAACGAATTGGCACTATTCAAATTATTAGAAAACTACTGCCAATTAGTAGTTTTCTAATAATTTAGATGTAGAGAGTAGTTATATGCTAAATATTTTTACATTCACATCATGAATGATGGAATGTCTTAAATTCATGTGATTTTAGATTCATGCCGTTTTTGTCGATTCTCGATGTTTTGAAACCTGAGTAAAAAATAATTTTCCACAGACATGTATGTCTGTCTGTTACCTGACGACGCGATAACTTTCAAAGAAATTTTCTCATTTGAATTTCCTTCCGCACACTGGTTTATAGTCCAAAAAAACAGGTCAAGTTCGTTAGTTAGCCTTACACTGACAATATCAATTGTTTTAGCGATGAAAAATCAAAATAAGAAAGGAAATAATTTAACTGTCATACAAAACTACACAAGGTACAGTTAGAAGCCAAGAGATCAAAATCATTTGCTTTCATAAGTTCTCAAAAATTGCTCTTAGCTATCTGTCAATAGGAACAATAGTTTTGCTTTTAAACTTAGAAAATGCCATAAGAAAATCGAAAATTCAAATTTGTAGCTGGAAAACGCAAAAGACGATGGAATCTTCAACAGCAAAGTTTCTCGTCTCAAATAAGCTTACAAAATTTCTCGTTACCAATTCTAATATGCACCCATAGTTCAGCAAGAAAATTTGAATTTTTACATTCTCATCATTTATGAAGAAATTACTTAGATTCATGTGATTTTGGACCTATCCAGTTTTGGTAAATTCTCGACGTTTTGAGAACTTCTGAGTAAGAAGAGATAGTTTTTAGGCGAATGTATGTCTGTCTGTCGTTCTGTCTGTCGTTCTGTCTGTCGTTCTGTCTCTTGTCTGACGACGTGATATCTTTCGAAGGAATTTTCTAATTTTAATGTTCTTTCACACACTGGTTTGTGGTCCAAAAATATAGGTCAGCTTCGTTAGCCAGCCTTTTACTGCCAATATGTATGGTTTCGACCATGCGCAATGAAACTGAGAAACGTAATAATTCAACTTTACCACGAAATCACGCAAGATACAATGAACAGACAAGAGACCAAAGTTAGAATTTTTTGAAAGTTCTACAAAATTTCTGTTGACTGTTTTTCTTTACTTATGACAACAAGACAATGAAAACATGTATGTCTCGATACCAATGTATAATATGATGGATAAAATTTTTCAACTTTACTAATTTGTGTTTTGATATAAAGAGTTCACTGATATAATACTAGAAGAAATTTATTTTTCAAAGGAAAAGTGTGAAGTGACTGGGATTTAAGGTGGTCAACTTTTTGGCAATTACTTTTAGCAAAATTTCAATTTTTCCCTATTTTTTTAATATTTATTGATTGGAATGTAAAGAATTGTATCAAAGAATTGAAAAAATATACAAGGATGTTGTGCTACAAATTACTTTTCTTGATTTGATAAAGTTTCAAATTATGTATCTGAAGTCAAAATCCAAAATTGCGTTTGACAATCAGAAATTTCAGATACAATTATATAAAACTTTGTATTTAGGGCTCATAAAACCTTATGATCACGCATTCAAAGTCAAAATTTTCAAATTTAGCATGTAGGATCTGAATTGCGGTTTACAATTGAATTGAATTGAATTTCAGTGTATAGTCGCAGCATTTGAAATTTGTCAAATTCTCCGCATTGGGAATATTTCTAGGAAGAGAATTCGAGAATAAAGCTAAAGATATAGAAAAAGAGCAAGTGTACATAGAAGTTCCAGAAAGTTTAAGGCAAAGTAAATTTTCATCTTGCCTTGTTGTTCGAAGCCTAATATCATCTACATATATAAACATGTCTCTTAGATTGGAAGGATTACCTGTTGTTAGAACACTTCGTATATAGATTTGTGGCCATAACGTATTGGCGCCTAGTTTTGACTTGTAGCCAGTCAAGTGAGTTCAAGTACGATAAAATAGAGGAATCTTCAGGCAGATCAAACATAGAGCGCACGCAAGCATTAGGTGCTCTTTGTAACATAACGTCTCGCTCAAGTGAAATGACAACATACACTAAGTAACAATAATCTAGTAATGGAAAGATTAGAGCAGAAATCAATTATATGTGAAGTGACCTGTCCACAAATTCCCTATTCACTTCAAGAGGATATAATGTTCTATTCATTTCACTAACGATACCGTACATAGTATGTTCATTTCAATTCAGAGTAGGATTTAAAATAACACCCAGATGACAAGCAGAAGTAGTATATTGTATTACTGTGTCATTTATCATCAGTGGTGGGAGAGAATTGTGGTCGATATTGTTGAGAAAAATAGCGTTACCTAGGATCATGGCTTTTGTTTTGAAGGCATTTATCCATAAATCATTCTCTGACACCCATAAGACAAACATGGTGATTACCTCACTCATAGTGGTAATTGCCTAAAATATTTCAGAGGGAAAGCAATGAATATAGACTTGCAGATCATCAGCAAATATAATATAGTTTACCATACGTAGCGAAAGTTTTAGATTAATTGAGAAAATTAAAAATAGTAGGGGCCCTAGTACAGATTTCTGAGGCACTCCTTAAGTTATTGGAAGCCAGTTTGGTCTTTAATTATAATCAGTATTTATAACAGCTTGTTGTCTATTTAAAATATAGAAATGGAACTAAGATAGGGCTGCATCGAAGCAAACCAATTTCTTACAACTTACGAAGAATAATGATATGATCTACTAAGTCAAACAGTTTACTGAAGTCAAAGGGGACCAATAACGTTATTTCACGAGAATCAGTAGCTTGTTTGATGTCTGTTGTCACTTTGAGTAATGCAGTCTAAATAATATGATCTTTTCTGTAGCTCGTTTGGAATACATCGAGAAGATTAAAAGTCTCGAGAAAAGCATCGAACTGTTTGTGTACAATTTTGTTGAAGAACTTTAGATAACGCATATGCAAATGTAGATTCAAAAAAGTTGATTGCAATGCACTTCACCTTCAACAGACGCTTATGAAATGTAATAAAACAGCAACGCTGATGCTACGGTTATGGAAGCGCGTCATAACGTAACTGCTTACTCAGGAAGTGGTGCATACAATTGGAATGGAAGTCGAAGCGAATCAGCCTCACTTGAGTATGGAAATATTAACTAATCGAATTGTAGACTATCATGCGGTCCCTGGAATGACAGAAAACTATTCATTTTATGTTGATTATTGTTTTTTGTGCATTGCAAAATATACGGCGTCACAATACATAAGTTTCAATAAACGAAAATGCTACTTATGTACCGCACTTTTCTCAGAGTAAGTAGAAGAAAAAAAAAATTCATATAATTCTACATTTTTTTTACAGAACTAAGTTCACAAGCCGGCTTATCTGGAGGTCGTGGGCTGCCGATATTGCCTTCTGGTGAGCGTAACCAACTTTCTTCGGATGAACCAAGTGAACCAACGGAACAACGTGCGTCGGGTAGGTAACTTTTTCTTCAACTCGTTACCTAGGTCGCTGATCAATCTCTCTAGTAAGCGCCTCAGGTGGAGAGCTTCGCAAAATCGTTATGTAAAGTTGTTCACGCTAGCCCGTTTGTATGCAAGGTCTTTTGTATCAGACGTTTATTGCTCCACTGACACGCTTTATCATGCATTTTTTCACAAAGTAATTCTTTTCGTACTTTTCTGACCTGGCCTACAACTTCAGTTTTATTCACGTTCATACATTCACTAATACAAGTACTTGTGTTTTTGTGTTTTTATGCCTTTTCATGTATTTTCGAGTCAGGATCTTATCCACACATTCCCAACATTCTTGTCTAGGTCTGCCTCTGGGTACGCTACAGTTTACTTCACCTTTACCATCTGTTCTTGTTTCCACAAAATTAGGTTCTCAAGGCAATACACGTCCTCCGAACTGGCGCGTTCGTAGGCGTAACCAACCTTCTTCAAGTGAACCAAGACAATCATTTGAGGAATCCATATTGGGTAAGTAACTTTTTCACGTCCAGAGTCAAATATTCTTAAGTTCTCCAGTTCGCGAAGTCTTCATTGTCCATTGATGATGTTTATTCCAAGAAGACGGTACATACCAAGCATCATGTGATCCCTGACGTGCTAGAGGTCAATTTATTTTATTTACAAGATTTCTTGTTGTGCGCTGCAGAACTGCAGCTTCGCAATAAAGAAGCTCGAATAAACGATACTGCAACTAATGTAGCAATGTTTTCTTGTTGGGAGTATTCAAAATTAAAAATGCATACACTTCTGCTTGTTTTTACAGAAAAGAGTTCGGAATCTAATTCACCTATAGGTCCACGGCAGCCGAAATCACCTATTCGTATGAGTAACCAACCTTCTTCAAGTGAACCAAGACAACCAGTCGACCAACCTATGTTTGGTAAGTAACTTCTTAACATTTTTATACCTTTTACTCAGTCTGAGCTTCAACACACGTTTCTAAGGCATGAAAAGAAAGAACCAGTTTGTTTCCCGGGCATTTCTTACCAATGGTTTAAGTTTTATGGATTGAAAATTCTGTTCAAGAAACAAAAAATGCCTTTTCCTCAGGAAAACTATTAAGATATGAGGACAATGTTCAGAAGAAAAATTGTTTATCTTAAAATATTAACTAATTTTTTTCGAAAATGTATTACATATTTTCTGTTTTAATCGTGAACAAATATTACACATAAAGAATTCAATTTTTCAGTTAAACTATGCAGAAAACGCAAAAAAATTGATTGCAAAAATTTATTCTCAGGAAAAGGATCTACAAATTTGTTGTTGATCATTTTTTTACAAGACAAGTAGTATTTGTTTCAATTGCAAAAAATAACATAAGGAATTGAAGATATTGAATTTTTAGAAACCAACACAAGATTATAAAAAATAAATAAACACCAGCTATTCTACAAAAAGAGTTCTACGCATTTAATTAAAACCGTTTTTTATGGGACCCGCAGTTTTTGTTTCAATTGCGAAAACTAACAGAAAAATTGAGATTTTTGAAAAATTGCATAAGATACGAAAAAAAATAGACAAGAGTTGTTCAATGAAAAAATATTGGCGAATTTGTTGTACATCATTTCTTGGTAAGATACGTTTTTATTGTTTCAATCGTGAAAAGTGAAATCATAGGTAAACCAAATTAAATTTAAGAAAAAAGGCACGAGGTACAATAAAATGTTTACTAATGACATTTTCTACGAAAATGAGATCTAAAGATTAACTTTTGTCCTTTCTCTCCGTGAGCCATGTGATGAGAATACTTTCGTTGCAGCCGAAGAAGATCTAACAGAAGAGAATTCACAATCACCAAATTTCTATTATATTAAGCCCAAAGCGCGAGATACAACAGACGCGCGCCCTAAGCAGTTGCATTACTTCAAGTAGTAACTTCAACTTTTTTTTAAGTTACTATGAATTTTACCACCCGAATTTTCTAAATGGACAAAAAAATGCGATCTTCGCTACTTTCGATCTTCAACAATTAAATAAAATATTCTCGAAAAAAAATCATTTAAAGGGTTGGCATGGCAAATCAGCCTCAGATCGTACCAGGCTGAAATTAATGTCAAATGTGCATCCTAAGGTAGCAAAACTGTCCTCAGACGGCGGGTCGTGGAAATCAAATAGTATGTACGTAAGAAAATAACTCTAGGTTTGGCACCGAACTCCGGCATGGTACTCGATCTTCATTCCTACCGATTCTCTAGAAAAGAAACTTAGTAATCCAATGAATTTGATATTGCCTATGACATAAAGTGCTGCCCTAGGTGTTTCTTCGGAACTATCATGAATGACTGATCAGCTTTTTTCACTTATTTCTTCAACTTTTGCTTAAGAAGCTGCGTGTATATGTATTAAGGTGGAAGCTGTTTGCTCCGGAGAAAAACGTCGGCTTCAGATAGCACAGCGAGTTGAACGGATGATCAGAGATGTAGGGTCAAAATTGAGTCAGTCCGTTCTTTTAGATGTTCCAAAGAGCCTTTTATAATTTTTTTGAAATAGTCATGAAGACTCTCATTTTATCGCTGGTCAGACTTGGTATTAAGGGCTTTCCTAAGCTTTTGATTAAGCATCAAAAGTCAAAATTTCAAAATAAAGAATGACGGATCCAATAGAAAATAAAAAGTTTTGATGTTTAGAAAAACGCTAGAAGTCTATTTGTTTTTGAACATTATTTATAACTAGCATGTGATGGTAGTGTTGTCAAGCAGGGTAACATAATTTAAAAAATATGTCAACATTTCTAGATTACTGAAACAGTAGTGGACCAATAATCTATAAATGTTTATGACTTTTCAAAATATTCATAAAAATGAAAATTTTTCTCGTTCAGGTCTCGGTTATTATTATTTATTACTTCTACGTAATGGAACGATGATATCAACATGAATAATGCATTCAAACACCAAAAATGCTGTAAATGTCAGTTTTATTCACTAGTTTTCGTATAATAAGTAAAGAAATAGCAGAATTCGATCTATGGTGGAAGAATAAAGTGGACAATAGATTGTGTGGAATCACTACTGAACCGAACATTGATGCTATGAATTCTACATATATTGCATACTCTTAAATCCAAAAGTATCTGCTATCGAACGAGATTCACCCGGTAAGAAGGCTTGCATTCAAAGGTATTCAAAATATCAATACCTACAAACACTGCTTCTGTCCTCCTTGTATGAATTCCGGATTAGGTTGCGAAAATAATTAGATTATAATTCCTATTGAAGCATATTGAAACTGTCAAACGTGGACTGAAATTAATTACAAACACAATTTTTGTTTAACGCATTAGAAGGCGCTTAAATAACTTGAAATTTGTGAAATCTAGTCGAATTTGCCAGCGAAACGAATGATTATCGGGGGGCAAGTTCTTTCTTTTGGCAGCTCCAATTCATATTTCAGGCGGAAAAGTCCCTGCGTATCGTCAACACTTGCGATGAATACGTTGAATTCCTTAAATATTGCATCTCCAAAACAGCATTTAACAATAAAATGAATTAGTATTTCTTCATTCAAAAACCTGAATGAAAATTTTTTTTATCTTTATAAAAATGCCGTGTTATATAAAAAATTCAGAATAATTTCAAAATGCCTACAATTGCTGAAGCAAACATCCAGATATGTCTTTCAGTGAATCAAAGTAGCTTTAAAATGTATTACATTTCCTTAGAAAAAATAACTGAATAAAAATTGTTTTATAGGGATTGTCAGCGTTTAGTAATTTTTTTCACCAAGTTTCAGAAATTTATGAGCTTAGGAAGCTATTGAACTAAATTCATAAAATATGATGGATATTTTGCTATTTGAAAAAAAGTTGGCTTGAAAATTACCTGCGTCAACTGTTTGTTTTGGTGCACTAACTGTTTTTATAATGGAATTAAGCAACAATTACCAGGAACTGGAACTCATGCACTGGTATTTGTAGACACAAAATGCATTCTTTCAACTTATTCAAATGTAAAACAAAATATCTCAAGATTTGATATTGACCAAATCCATTTCAAATTATGCAGGCTGGGTGACAGTTTCAGGATTGGCTTGCAACTGAAATATGTTTTGTACGTAGAAAATAAAGTGAGAAGTACCTGAACCACTCTCGTATTCAAGCCAGCTCAATCTAGTCAGGCTTACTGTATGCTCAACGTTTTAACTGGTGATGAAAAATCGCGTGGCCTCGTGTGACTCCATACTGATAAAAAGATTTTGGATATTTTTGTAGTAGATTTGACTTTTACGATGAACTAGAAGATCAAAAAATTCAACTAGATTTATACACAGTATTGATTAGTAAGCTCATCAGCGACTAGGGATAAGAATGTTACGCTCTTAGAAATATGCAACAATAAATTTGATTTTCAGTGTGAATTAGAATTTCAGAAAATGTGACTAGTAGATTAGTAAGCTGGTCGGTAAATATTGAACAGAGTATGGCTTAGCAACATTTTTCTAGAGCGCAAAGTCAATTAATTTGACTGTCAGAGCCAACTAAACTTGGGTTTGTACTTTCGAGGGTAAGGTTAATAAAGTGCCAGATGTTTCACACGAATTGTGTGATACTGAACATACCGGGTGGATCCAATATTGGATTTGTGCTCCTCGAGATGACCTCAGGGTGGCCTGGTGTCTGTTACTGGAGAAAAAAGAAGGGAAGATTTTGGGAAGGCTACCATCTCCTCAGAATTTAAATTCAAATCGTACACAATTTATATACAGCACTGATTAGTAGGTACATCGGTGAAATATGATATGAATATTGATCTACTGACTATATGGTATAGTATGCAGGACAAGACTAAACTATAAAGCTAACTGACGTGTAGTGGGTACCAAAAACAAAATAATCTCGTATCGTGGATGTAAAAATGTACGTCTGTGGAACTCCGAAGCTTATCTTGAGAAATTCAGGCTTTAAGCATCTCATCAGATAATGATCTGGAGAGGGTATAGATTTTAGGTTAACGGCAGTGAAACATGACGGTTGATAGCGTAACTATTTAAGTCCTGCCTCCGCTTATCTTGAAGTATTGGTCAGAGTGAAATATCCGTAAGTACTCAAATTCTTGATGTCGCTCATTGTACATTGATGATGCTTATTCCAAGGAGACGGTACATACAATAAAAAATTATATTCGAAACGCAGCAGTCTGAATTAAGTTATAAAAATAATAATGAAACGAGATCCGCAGTAACGTGCGGTTTCTGAAGTGCTAGAGATCCATTTATTATATATTCACAATTTACTTTTTCGCACTGCAGAACTACAGCGTCGCAATACGTAAGCTTGAATAAACGAAACTGCAACTTTTGTAGCACGCTTTTCTTAGTTTCAGGATTCAGAATTAAAAAATCATACATTTCTTCTTGTTTTTACCGAATTAGGTTCAGGAAGTGATTTACATAGAGGTTCTCAGCAGCCGATATCGACGATTCCTACGCGTAACCAACCTTCTTCTTTGAGTGCATCAAGTCAACCAGCCGACCAATCTGTTTCGGGTGAGTAACTTTTCTTTGAGTAACTCGTAACAAGTACGCTACATGAACAAAAAATTAACGGGTTGCACTCACGTTACTCGAAAAATTATGCTAAAGTTTCCGTAATGTTAGTAAAAATTTCACCCCCTGACCATCTTAATTTTTGAAATTGACAAGAAAATCGGCAAACCTAAATGAAAGAGACCTACGCTATATTTTGAGGTTTAAACAATAATTCATTTGAATATAAGAAACACAGAAGCCTTATAATTGTATCAATGTGAGATTGTCACAATTAGGTATAATAATCTCGCAACACATTGTATTGGGTCAATGTTACACTTTATTAGTGAGAGCACTTTATTAGTGAGCGAAACCTATCGAATCGAGCACCGGTCAGGCTCGAGGATGGGGTGACATCGTTTCCACGGAAATTACGCCCCTACGGTTCCAACCGCGGCAAAGTGAATAGAAGCGACTGTAAACAGTTAGGAAATATGAGTGCATATAATACAAGGGAATTTTCACGTTTATATGTTATAACAGTGCGTATGCTCATTGTATCAAATATATGATCAAAACCCATCGTTTATGAGAAAAAGATTTTTTCTTCACATTTGATTCATTGAGTGTATTATATAACAACGTATTCATTTACACATAAACCTTGCTTGTATATACTCTTACTATAATTAATATTTTGAAACAAATATATACTAGAAATTTATATTGAAATCAATGAACCAAACAATATCGTATCTGTATATTACATGTACGAAGAAATTTACACACAAAATTCTAAATATTATTTTATTTTTATGCCTAGTATCCTTATGTGAATTTTTCGTACCAAAATTGAATTTTCCACAAGCAAATAAAGTCGAAGCTATCAATAAGGCCATTAATTCCTTGAATTCCATGAATTTCTTAAATTCAATGAACCCCTCGAATTCTATGAATTCCATGAATTCCTTGAATTCCACGAATTCCATGAATTCCATTAAGTACGTGATTGACATTATTTCCGTGAATTCTATTGATTCTGTGGATTCCATTAATTCCCCGAATTCATTCAATTCCATGAATTCAGTGAATTCCATCAATTCCATGAATTTCATGAATTACGTGAATTCCATGATTTACGTGAATTCCTTGAATTACATGTATTCTGTGAATTCTACGGATTCTGTGATTTCAGTACATTCCATAGGTTTAGTGAATACCTTCAATTCCATGAATTCCTTGAATTCCGTGAATTTCATTAATTACTTGAAATTCATGAATTCCATAATTATCGTGAATTCCTTCAATTTATTGATTCCGCGAACTCCGTGAATTTCGTAAATTCTATTAATTTCTTGCATTCCACGAATTCCATGAATTTCTTGAATTCCGTGAATTCTAGTGATTCCGTGAATTCTATTAATTCCGTGAATTCTAGTAATTCCGTGAATTCTAGTAATTCCGTGAATTCTAGTAATTCCGTGAATTCTGGTAATTCCGTGAATTCAGCCAATTCCATAGATTTCGTCAATGCCTTAAATTTCATGAATTCCTTGAATTCCGTGAATTGCATTAATTCCTTGAAATCTATGAACTCCATCAATTCCGTGAATTTCATAAATATCGTGAATTCCTTCAATTACATTAATTCCTCAATTTCCGTTAATTTCGTGAATTCCATTAATTTCTAGAATTCCTTGGATTCCATGAATTTATTGAATTTCGTAAATTCCATAAATTCCGTGAATTCCATAAATTCCATAAAATCCGTGAATTTCTTGATATTCATGAATTCCACAAATTCGATGAATTCCATGTATCTCATGAATTCCATGTATTCTGTGAATTTTTCGTACCAAAATTACATTTTCCACCAGAAAATACAGTCGAAGCTATCAATAAGGCTATTAATTCCTTGAATTCTATGAATTCCTTGAATTCTATGAATTTCTTGAATTCCATGAATTTCTCAAATTCAATGAATTTCTTGAATTCCATGAATTTCTTGAATTCTATGAATTTCTTAAATTCCATGAATTCCTTGAATTCTATGAATACCTGGTATTCCA
>JAABKJ010001893.1:0-29253 GCA_011634705.1 Andricus grossulariae
CGTCCACTCAATGTGGGCGTTTCGCCGGTTCGTCGTCGTGTTTCCATCTAAATTATTTTCAGCACCCTGAACTCTAGGATGATTGGCATTGTTTGCCGACCCATTGTTGGGTGCTCTGCGCGTTTGATCGTTTCGAATTGCATCTTCAACTTTTTGATGTTATGGTGGTGTCATTGTTGTTCACACGAGCAGCTAGGAAAGGATTTGTACATCCTTGTAGAGCCTCGCGTGCAAGGATAAGGCTGCATACTCTGAGAGGTCGCCCGGTATCCCAGAGTCACCGTAATATATATGTATATTAAATAGCCACGGCGACATACAGCAGACTTCCCCAACACCCTCCCTAATGTCAAACCAATAATCCAGTTTTTCATTCACTATTACACTTGCTTCACTACTATTATACGTATATTGCTTGCAGACTCACCCCATTGACTACAACAAGTTCGCAGAAAACTATGACCTCTCTCAAAATAAATACCTGATCTGCACATGATCTCCCTGGCATATATCCACATCGGGCTTTTCATATTTTATCTTCTGTTATTTTCATAACCTGACCAATAAGTATGTTGTTGAATATTATGCCCGCTCTACGTAGTAGGCTAATAGCTGTGTACTTAGTACAGTCATGTATATCACCGTTTTCCTTATAGAATGGAACCATGATCGCCTTTCTGTACTCATTTCCTACTTTCCTATTCGTAGAACACATATTCAACTACTCATTCAGCTACTTAGACAAAGCGAGAGTTTATAAATGTATGTAACGAGATAGGGAAAGATCGAGATGACTGTCAGGAGGCGACTTTCATTCCAATATATAAAAAGGAAAGGGTGATCAAAGCTACATGAAACCCCTAATTCTCGGCTAGAATCGAGTGAGTCTGTTCAATAAAACGTCACGTGCCGTTGAAAATCTGCCTAGTCAAAACGAAATTCAAATCTTTTGGGAGCAAGTATATAAAGATACATATCGGCTTGATGAAGACGCTTCAGATGTATCACTTTCTCGTAACTTTTGCCAAGGGCAATAGTTGTAACGTCCAGAGGAGCAGTGTCCACCAATTACTGCTGGAGAACTGAAGAAATTTATCTCTAGAACTAAGAATTTTTCAGCGCCAGGGCCAGATAAAATCAACAACTCTTCATGGATAAAGTTCACTTTTACGCAGCAGCATCTGACTTGTATATTGACTACTTTCCTAAACGAAGAAGAACTCATCCCACAGTGATTAGTGAAAGGATGTACGGTACTGCTCTCTAAGACCGTAGATTTGTCAAGTCCAAAAAATACAGGCTTCTGCAAAAACTAGCTACAAGCCATTCATTGGCATACTCAAATAGAGAACATTAACATCTGTCGAACCGATATGGAGTGCAATAGTGGAACAACGTGGATGCAAGAGAGGGCTGGCAGGTTGCAGGGAGAAAGTGTCAATAGACAGATGTATTACCCAGGACTCGATCAGGTATCGACACAATCCGACCGTGGCTTGGATTGTCTACCGTAAGGTATTCGACAACACGAACCATGAGCTACTTATTAAGCTCCTTAAGTGCCTGGAGGTGCATCCAAAAATAGTGAGACGCATAAAAGAGCTTATTCTCTTGTGGCGGGCAAGATTTATCATAATATCTGACAAGAGACAAGTGACTACCAGCTATGTCCCCTATGAGAGGGGGGGGAGGTCTTTTAAGGTGGCTCTCTCAGTCCGATATTTTGTTGCATCTTCCTCTCGCCTCTATCTATTGTGCTTCGAGGCAATAGTTCTGAATACCTATGTGGCCCGCGGAATAGAAGAGAAAATAAGGTCAAACGACGTTTATATATGAACGACTTTAAACTCTTTGCCTCTTCAAAAGAGGCAGCGGTAATCAGGTACTTCAAGGTGATTAGAATAAGAGTTGGACTAGACAAGTATGCCTGCATCCACCTACAAGAAAGGAAGACAAGGAACTACATCATCGCGTAGCGATCAGGATGTTCAACTCATAGGTGGAAATACCATTCAAAATCTTGTAAATGGAGAGAGATTTGCATATCTTGGAATACCGCAAGCAGAAACACAAGATATATATGTGGTAAAATCGGCCCTTCAAGAAAGGTATCGCCAAATTCTCAGAAAAATGTTGAGGTTCCGAATTATCTGGTAGGAATATGATCCAGGCGATTAATATGCTGACCGTTCCTATACGAATCATCATCATCATTCTAGATCTTCCGTACCTCGAATACACCTAGCTCGAGATAAAGGGTGCAGAGGTTGGCTGAGCTGGGAGTGTCTTCGTCGAAGAACGGTTCTGGCGGCAGCGTGGCCAGTTCTAAAAAGCACAGACTCTCTTATGCGACATGTACATCTATATGAAATCTTCAATGCTACGGCGTTTCTATACCGTACCGCAGATAGGGCCGCAGAGGAGCTTGGTATCACATTTTATTTCAGCAAGACTACACATGACTCAGCATCGCTAACACCTTTGGTGCTCAAAAGTCATGTACAGGAAGCAGAAAACTCATTTCTACTAAGAGATCATGCTAAAAAAACCCCTTCATGGTAAATTCTGCGGCATTATACGTAGACAAAAGCTATCGACAGGTCAATGCAACATATTTCTCAAGTCTGCTGGATCGAGATAGAAGACTGAAGGATTCCTTTTTTCTTTTCAAGACAGCGTTATAGACACCTTAGCTTACCGCGAGCGCATAATGAAGTTACCTGTGGGTACAGAGAGAGACACAATGCGGCTATAAAAGTACCGAGGGGGAACTAGAATCCGTAGTGGACAATGATCAGTGTAAGATCGACTGGAGTTTCTCATTTTTCACCACTTAAGGCTCATGTAGTGGATAATCAAACCTGAAAAACTCACCTGAAAAAATCAATTCTGAATGCTGGCTCAACACTCGCGATGAATATGTAAGATTTATAAAATACTGCATCTCCAAAGTAGCCGAAAAAAGTAAACAGAGACTAGGTCAACAGAGCCGCTTGGTCTCTCTATTGATCTCTGATATCGATTTAAATTGGCTTCTGGCGCAATATTCGAATAAAAAAATTATTCCAACAGACGTAGGAGGGATATTTTATAGAAAGTTGTGATAAATTATTAAAAACCATAATAAATGTATCCTACTAAAAAATATTATTTTATAAAAACGCTAATCATTCAGGATTTCATCTGTACGGCTTACTTTTATATGATTCCTCTTTATTTACTATTTTTATTATTTGTTCCTCCATGCTAGCCTTTTCGGCCTCCTTTTTAAAAATTTCATTTTTCTTCTGTTTCATCCACTTCCCTGACTTATTTCTTAACTTTATAGTGTGATATTCTTGTTAATTTTTATGTCACTATTTCCATGTCCTCGTTTACATTTTCTTTTTCCATTGTTATGATCTTTATGTTTTCCCTAAGCTTTTCTGATCCCTGTGCTGACCAATTACCTTTTCTTACTCTTTTATTCACCTATTTTCTCTGGCTTTTACCCCCTTCATCTCTTTTCGCCATTTTTACCGTCGCTATTAGATTGCCGTTTGAGACAAACCATACTGACTTTTCTAATCTTTTCAGTAATTTCCTTCTCTCTCCATGCACTACTTTGCTTTTGGAATTTCTTCCAGACAAATCCCCTTCTTCTCTCCATTCTTTTCCTCCTGTTTCTCCTGTTCTTGCATTGGAGTCTCCGTCTATGATTAGTTTTACCCGTTCTTACTTTCGTTCCACTAGCTCTATTAACATTCTTATTTTCCTTCATAATCCCATTTACCTTCCACCTCTCCTATTCTTACCCCTTTTTCCATTAATCCTTCATTTTGTTCTTTCAAGCCATTCTAATGTTTTTCTTCTCTATCAAATTTGTCCTTATTTCTATTATCATTCTGCGCATTGCTCTACCATTTTCATTTCTTCGCTTTGCCTCTTGTACGTTGCTACTTCATCCCCTCGTTAGTCTTTCATTTACTCTCTCCCAGCCTCTTTCATCTAGCAACGTCTCTATAATCACCAGAACTTTCCATAGCCTTGAAATTTTGATTAACTCTGTATCCGTTCTTTCTAAGCCAGCTGCATTCCAGTATAAAATTCTCCATTCTCCCTTCTTTCACTTCTTATCTATTTTTCGTTTCCAAAACGTCTTAATTTCCCTCCTTCCGTTGCTTTCTTACCTATTTTGCTGTCCTCTCACATTTTACTCATTCTTCCCTATTTTCGTGCCTATCCCACTATATACCCTGTATCTGTATATTTCCATACTTACCTTTGTATGACTTTTAACTTTTAGCCGTTCGCGATCATTCACGTATTATTTGTTGGTTGTTTCATTTCATAGTCTAGGTCTTTTACGTTTTTTAAAATGAATTTTCCATCAACGTATGAGTGAGTTGCACTGGTGTTAACTAACACTCTAAATTTATTATCTTTAAAATCTGTCCTTGAGTGAAATTTTGTTTCTTCCCAGTCGTTTTTGTCTGTGTCTAGATTATATTCTCGCGGTATTAGGTTTCGTTGGCTACTTTCCACCTTTAATAGCTACTATTTGCGTTTACCTGATCTATAGTGTACTAAAAATAGCGTTGAAAATGGCCTTCTTCCCACAATAGTAGCATGTAATGGGTTCTCGTTCTCTATATTTTGAATTTTGGATTCCTAAATTCGGATCTATGAAATCTTGTGCACTTGAAATTATTTGAACTTCCTTATTATCCCTACTATTACCTTTATTATTCGATTAATTATCTTTTCTCTCTTCTGACTTGTTGCTAACGTATGTCGCGTTATACAAATCCGCTGGTTTTTGCGGAGAATTATTCGTTTATCGTGTCTTTGTGTGTTCTTGTTTTTATTCCTCCTTCGCCTTCTGATGATCGTTTTGAAATTCATTGTAATTTTCTGTGTATGCTTTTTCTTCACTATTTTTCTCTATTTTATCGTTATCCTTGTATAAAATGCTTAGTTACTGACATATAATTTTTCTGTTAGCATATTCTGTTTCCCACTAGCGTCCTGAAGTTTCTATCTCGGAAAAACTTGAAAAAGTATTTTTCACAATATAAACTTTGTACTCAACTTTTAAATTCCCGTATGTTTTTCTTAATTGCAATTTCAGGTTTGCAAGTGTCATTAATTTCCCAAAAAACTATTTTGTTTCTGTTGAGAACGCATGAATGTCTTGATATTTATTTTGATTGCAGAACTTGACTTTATATCTTATTATTTCCGAAAAAATATCGTCGAAATAAGTTATCAATAAACTGAGCTAAATTCTGCGAATCGTCTTTACTAACTTGAAACAAACTTAACGCTTCTTTCCCAAAAACTGCATCTAAAGTTTTCAAAATGTCAATCTTATTGACCGCTGAACCGTTACATCTACTGTTCGTATTTTGTAAATTTCAAGCCTTATTACTTATATGTGTAAATTTTTGTGTAGTTCTATTCAAAACTTTATCTATTTTTCATTTAATTGCTTAACCTAATCTGAAAGTTATTTTATTCTCATTTCATCACTTTTATTTTCTTCGTAATTGACTAATTCTTGCGCACCGTTCCAAAATTCAACGTTGTTTTTTAAAAAATGAGTCAATTTCGAACGTTCGGATCTTTGTCTCTTTCAAACCTATCGATTTTTTTTCTCTTTGCTTTAATTTCTTCATCTATTTGACTCATTTCTAACTCCTATTTTTTTAATCTGAAACTATGCTCCTCTGGTAGTCGCCAATTACCTAATGTATTCTCGGTATTGGGAGAAAGTATGCCAAAAACTTGTATGTGTGAGGTGCAGTCTTGTCTTTGTATATTTGGTCTGCTTGCCGTCGTAACTCCTGCTAGCGTTTGTGTTGGTACTGGGGTTCTTGGGATTGCACTTGTCGCTTGATTTCGCTGGAGCACCTCCCATTTTAATCCTCTCGTAATCGCTGCAGATTAAAAGTTTCTTTCTGTTATTACTTTTCTAATTTGATTGTCGAAATTAGCTAAATTCGCTTGTGCGTTTTCTTCTTTAATATTGATCTGTGGGATTTCTCTATTCTCCCTATTTTCTCTAACGTTTTTTACTGAGTTAGCAATTTTCGGTATTATTTCAATTTTTGCAGATCTCAAATTCTTTAGTTAAATTATATCTTTCTATCAAATGTTCCTATTTTCTACGGCCAAGTTCGCAGAGTTCATTTGGTGATTGAACACACAATATTTTTGTGTCGCCGCTTCATAGGAGATTTTGCATGTTAATTTCTTCGAACTGACAGTCCGCTTGCCTTTTTTTCTATCTCTTGTACTTTTACCTCTATGTTTTTGTTTTTTATCGCTTCTATTATTATTTTTTTTGTTTAGAAACCTTACTTCTTTCACTCATTTTAGTTTGAGAACCGATCTGAAATTTAAATTTTTTATGCCCTTCACTTGTACAATCCGACCTTCCGAAGTACATTTAAGGCGCTTATTTATCAGAGTCTGTTTTTAGTTTTAATAAAGATGATGGGACTTTTTGATACAAGGTCTACTAACGTTTTATGGAGAGATATCCTACTTGTACTTCATCTAAGATAAATTTTCAATCTTTTACATTTCACCCACCATCAACAATATAAGAAAAGTTCGAAATGAAGAAGTTGTGGGTGTTCGTTGGTCGCCAAATTAGTGAGAAGATCTTGCAAATCAAAGGATAGGATGGAATTCGGGAGAGTCGAGAATAATAAAGTCAGAGAAAAGTCAGTAGGGTAAATATAATATTTATGTAATAAACTTAAAATGTTGGCGGGACCCGTTGGCCCACAAGCGATGGTGAATTTTGACGGCTTTGTCTGCGAACAGGCTGGATGATGTTGGATGGCGTCAGTGTGGTCTAATAGAGATTGTGGCTTAACAGATGGCACTTTTGTCATGCAGGGAGGTATTGCAACGTAAGTGCTTGCAGCTAGCAAAAGACTGATTAGGCGGTAGTGAGGATTTGAGGACGAGGCTCTGTTATTGGTCCTCTCCCTACTCTTTTGTCCTGGTCTGTGGATAGGTATCTTTCTAAATCGCTTCAAATGAATTCTGGTACACTTGTCCTATAGGAAGGCAATACCAATCTCCTTATGCACCTGTTAATGACACTAAAACCACTCCGAAGCTGCCTTGAACTATAAGCATAGACCTTCAGGTCATCCATATAAAATATATGAGTGACCTGATGCTCGAAGTGATTGGTGTCGCTGCAAAAATACCCTAGAGTATTGTGTAGCGCAACAGATAGTGGCAGAAGAGTGATAGAAAAAAAGAAGAGGGCTCATGATGTCACCCTGAAAGAAGCCCCTCTGGAAGGTGACGTTGTTCGTTGTCACACGATAATTTCCAGATGAGATAGTGAATCTAGTTTTCCAACGAAGCATGAATCTCTCTGTGCATTTCACAATATACAGACGAACCTTCATACTTTCAAACAGACAGATGATGAGTCTATTGGAGGTTGAATCAAAAGCTTCCCGGTAGTGAATATAGGCCGTCGGCAAGCAGCGCTGGTGGAATGCTGTGTCTTTGCAGACTCTCCGCGCACAGGTCCAAATCTTCAAACGATCCTTCCGTTTATGATAGCTGTAATGATCTCATGGAGCGTGTCCAGACAATTCACTGGTGTACGATTCCTTGAGTTTGACTAATCGCCTTTTTTCGGTAGGAGTAAAGTGGGTCCTAACACCAGTCACTGTGAAATGGGCGTCTTTACCGCTAAATAAGAGGTGAAGGTGCGAGCCCAATAATGGTGTGTCGAAGTGAACTTCTTCCATTAGAAGTTCTTGGCACTATCTGGTCCTACAGCGGTGAAGTTCTTCGTGACCTTCATTGCTTTCATCACGTCTGTGGCAGTAATTGGTAGACATTTCTCCTCAGATGTTATGAGGTTGTAGCAAACTCCTTAGAGCGGATGGTATTTTTTGTGTCTTTCCTCAATTTGTATTGGACCTCGTAAGACTCTTTTCAAAAAGGCTCAAACTCTTCGGGCTTAGGCGGCTTTTAGACAGAAACAGAGAGATCACTGAAGGGGAACGAGGGGTCAGAAAAAACTGTTAATTTTCTCTGACCCACTTCTACCTCTTCTGTTTTCTCCTCTACGCTTCAAATAGCACCCGTATTTTGTCAACAATGTGCTGCTTGATTGTCAGCAGCTTTTACTTATTAAGTGTGTGATGATAGATTCTTAATTCTTGGGGCAACTTCGAGATGGCCTACCAGATGTTATGAAGTTAATCACACATTGAACACGGAATTCATATTCAGTTAATGCAAGCGTCTTTTGGTGTTTTGATCTACCTTCGGTTTTGATATTCGATTTGAATCAGCCAAAGCTCTCGCCACACCATAAACTGAACAATTGATAGTGCAGAGGTCGGACTCCTCCGATATTTTCTTACGAAGGGAGGCATCCTCTTCATCTAGATCTTGGGGCTTAGGAGGAACCTTCAAGTTAACGTTCCTCCTCGTCATCTTATTGTTGCTTTCTCCTGTTCATCTGCGACTTGCTCATGCAGCGGTTGGGGAAGTGCTCTGGCACCGCAGAGTGTGCATACGTGCCATAAAGCCTTCACAAATAGGGATATGCTTGCATCGTAGCAGTCCAGCAAGTCATCCTTGAGGTGATTCGTCCACTTAGTGTGCGTGTTTCATCAGCTCATTTTCGTATTTCCATCTGAATTATTTTCAGCATCCTCAAATCGACGGTTGTGGGCACTGTTTGCCGACCCATTTTTGGGTGCCCCGCGTATTCGATCATTCCGAACCGCATCTACAATTGGGTTTGGTGGTGTCATTGTTGTATATATGTTTGGAATTCGACATTTAATCTCTCGCCTGTGATTCTACAGTATAGTAATATCTCACTATAACCACTGTTCAACTTTTAATTTTTGTAACAATCACTTCTTTTTATATTCACGAATTTCTAGACTAAGATTTTCCTGCTTTTATGAGTAAGAAATCCCCCCTGTATATGATTGGCTTGACGAATGAGTTTCAAATTTTCGTCGCATCCAATAAGTTTTCTCAATCGCTACAAATACGAGCAGTTTTGAATATTAATGTAGTTTTTTGTCTTGTTCTTGAAAAG
Organism: Andricus grossulariae; assembly: GCA_011634705.1. Classification (NCBI taxonomy): domain Eukaryota; kingdom Metazoa; phylum Arthropoda; class Insecta; order Hymenoptera; family Cynipidae; genus Andricus; species Andricus grossulariae. Next base: position 9,083 of record JAABKJ010001893.1, read on the forward strand.
AAATGAGTTATTTTTTATCAAATAATAAAAAGTAAGTACCTTCTACGCAGTAACGATTTTTTTCCTAGTTCTGGTACTGATTACTGACATTTTTACTTTGAGTTTGAGGACACGAAGCAACCCAAGGATGACAGCTTTCTCCCACCATATCGCAAGTGCCTTGGCATATTTTTGGCATGCAGAAATGGCATTAGGGTTACGAATCAGTGAGAGTTTCGTGCCTCCGAGAGCACCAATCAGAAGGACAATTACTTTAACCGAATATTTTTGGTACAGTAATTGTAACTCCCTTTTATGGTCTAGATACCAGTTCTCCTTTTCCTTCTCCTTGGCAGTAATGTTGTAGTCGGCCGGAGCCAAGAATGCGCTCACGAATATGGTTTGTTTCTCGAAGTCTTGGAGAACAATGTCAGGCCTCGAGTGTGCAATAGAGACTACTATCCGAAGGCCGGAGTTCCAGAAAATTTGGCACATCTCGTTTTGTACAATTGACTTTACCTCCCTTAGAGCGCTCGGCAAGGCAGGGTCACGGCCAACACCGTAAGAGCGGCGGAAGCTTCAGTTTTTTCTTGATATTACCCAGCAACTCAAGAAGTATAGAATTTTTTTGTTTATTATCAAGAGATCCTGCTTCGAAATATTCGTTTCTTTTAGAAGTTGATTCTTGCGGGCCAAATTTCTATCCAAAATCTGCAAGCAAAAAGATGTATCATTAATAAAAATTCACAATCTGTAATACTATAGCTCTATCATATAAAAAAATGTTAAAAAATCTCAAATCAATAAAAAAATTATGATTATTATACGACCTGTTAAATTGCATACTGAGTTTTAAAAAAGCTTTGTTCACCTGCTTACCTCATTCTTTATGTTTGCGATCATTAAAATTACAAAATTAAAGTTTTTAACGTGACAACATTTAATTGAAAATTTTATTTGAATTCAAGAAATAATCATATTCTTTAAAATTCAACAAATTTTATTTAAATTATGTTATCATTGGACTTTTAGGAATTCATTTGGCAGTGTCATAAGATGTTGTCATACTTAAATATATTCTAAATGTAAAAAGTTAATTTCTTTTGAACAAGCATACATCTTTAACGACAAACTGCCCTTTTACCATAAATTCTGTGGATGTTATCTCTATTTCAAAACTTTAAAATGATTTACAACAGCTAGAACAAAACAATAAGTGCGTACTCATATTCTTTTTCGAAAAATAATATACGCATTATCAATCGCGAAAAGTATATTCATGTTTATATCATCAACGTCAATTAACTGTTGAGTGTACGACCAGCATCACCGTCATGTCATCAAAACAATTTTCTAACCACTTATTTACCGACCTAACTACGGCGCGTAACAAGCTTTATACATTATATGTATTTCTGTTATCATTTTCCAGATATGCATTTACAAATCATAGCATACTTACGAATTAGTTTTTTTCGCTAATGATCCAATCCTTCATCAGTATTTGAAAAAATGTTACGACACGTAACAAGCTCCTTCCTTTCGACTTCGATAAAGTTTATATTGCAGTCGTTCATAAACACTCAACATCTCGAATTTCCTTTGTGTAAAGCATTTTAAAATTAAATAACGAGATTTTTTCTGAAAATTATTGCACTGTTTTAATTCGAGGTTCATCTTGAAAATTAAAGAACTCTTTAGAGTTATTTGACATTCATTATGCATTATATTCGGAAAGTTGCAGAAAATATATAAAAGTTTTTCAGCGATCGCTTCTCTCCCCGACACTTGACATAATAATTTAAGAAGGTTTAATTAATTAGTTTTTTCTCTTTAGGTGGGTGATCAGAAAAAGTGGATATCAACTGATACCAATTCCTGCAGTAAAAACCCAAGAATGTGGAGTCTTATTTCGCTAATTACAAAAAAGCGAGATCACTTATGTTACAAGTAACTGAACAAATTCATCAATTTTTACATAGTAATTTTTTCCTTCTCTGAAAATTTGTTTTGCCTGACCAGGTTAAAAAAGGGGCAAACGGTTCTCTTCAAATACTATCCTACACGTTACTTTTATATTCTGACTAATTTCGTTATCTTCAAGTTCATCAAGTTCAGTGTCACTTGCCATTACGTATGGCAGTGACAATTTTTCAGGCAAGTCTTTTCCCAGCATTTTCAGCTCTTGACCCTCACTCTTATTTGACTCATATTTTGCTCACATCTGACAAAAGAACTACACGATTTTGCATATAACTTGATCAATCGTGTTTTACATGTAGAAATGTTTCGGGAAATTCATTTTCCAGCAAGTCCTACGGCCCAATGACCACGCACATGAATTTCATGAGGGAGTTGAGTTGTAAAACTGGTGGTTGTGTTATTTAAAAATACTTCGTACTACTGTGACTCGGTAAAATAATATGAAATTTATATTCAATAATTTTAAGATGTTCAGATCTGATGCTGCAATCCAAGAGTTAAATTTATCCGGATAACCTGCCTGCTTTGACACAATACCGCTGATTGACTCCTCTCTCTTTTGTTTGAATCACTTCTTCAATTAAAAACTCTTGATCGTCTTCGATTTTGTCTGCTTTTTCCTTTTATGATAATTCACGCTCAAGTCGATAGGTAACGCGTGTTCTAGATACAGATCCCCTTACCGATATTACCGACCATGTAGAAATTAAATTTTTATGCTGATAGTAAGGAAGAAAACGTTAGGCATACGATTAAAAGGCTTTATTTTATAACAAAATAAACAGTTTAGACATTCCATAAATAAGCGTCACTTGTCTGACATAATTTCTTGGACATTTCTTTATACTGAATTCCTTAGCGGTCCTCCCTTTGATATTTGCCGACAAAAAGATGACGTCATATTTCTCCCAAGAAGGCTTTGTTTTTATAAAAAAATAGATTGTATATAGATTCTAAAAACATACGTCACTCCTCTGTGATCATCTTATAAATATTTTTAATTACAAATTCCTCAGAATGTATCCCTTTGATCTTTACCGACAGAAAGCTGGTATCATGTTTTTTCCCAAAGAATTTGGGAGATAACATGCAAGACCTACGTCGGATGGTCTCTGATTTCAAAAACGAGTTCAGTAATTCATAATCATATTTAATAATAATTCCAAGACGAAGGATGAGCCGCCTTTAATTAGTTGAAAGGTGCTGCAGTTATTATTGGCCTGAAACTTCATAGTTTACGTGAGTCACCATTGATGCGATATTCGGTTGTGTGAAGCTGAGAGATCCAAGAATTAGATTGCCAAAAGGAGATAAGGTTTCAGGAGAAGAAATTCCCGAGCACATGCCACACATAAAGGTTTAAAACTTTTAGCATACGTGAGCATTTGCTATAAAAAGCACAGTGAATTTTTAAGAACGTTCATTCTAAAAGAGTAATTGAGGTGGACATTGTTAAGGTATTATAATCTTTGCATATTATACTGGTTTTTCAAATTTGTTATGGCTTGTTCCAACTATTATTAAAAATTTTTTTTATTGTAATTATCATTTTTTTAAACAGACTTGACCTTTTCAGTGAACCTAATTTTCTTACAAATTTATATTCTATCAAAACTTTTAGACATAGGAGGAAGTCGGAAAAGGCAAGCCAAGCATGGAAGTAAATCTCGAAATTGAAGTGGTCAAATCTAGGAACATTAAATATACATCATCTAAAAAAAAAAATTAAATAATTAATAAGGATACTTTATCTGTGGGTGGAAAGAATGAAATAATATCAACTGCAAGCATTTGAAAAAGTTTGAAGTTGAAGCTGAAGCGACTTCAAAAGAAAGGTGGAGGAAATTTGAATATAAGAGAAAAGATGATAGAATGTGAGGATTTGGATTCAGCCTTTGAAAATAGAATAAGAACAGTAAATTTCATGCACAAAGATTGAAATGATTTTTTTTAAATGCAAAGGTAATGGTTATTTCTCGAATCAAAATTATTTTAAAAAGGATGGTAATTTGAAAATGAATGTCATTCTTGCTGCTAAATTTACTGCCTTAGCCAACCGGAATATAATTGCGGAAATGGCATTTTTTAATACAAAAATGAAATTATTTTACCTTCGACAGATCTTGCAGTTCGTTCAATAATATAGTGACGGCTCAGCTCTTAGTTAAAATGGAAGAGTTTCCTTGATCGAATGTTTTTTCGTAAGCGGTGTTTGTGACAGTTCAAGTATGAACACTGATTTGAAAAGCATAAACTGGATGGAATGAATTTAAATACATGCAGAGTGAGTTTACCCCGAGACAAAAAAAACATTTTGAAATTTATACATTTAAAATTTAAATATGAAGTTCCTTTTGTAATTACTGCCAATACCGAAAGTGTATTATAGCCATTCAATAATAATTCAAGTTCTAATGCTGAAGCCTATTTAGATTATGGATCCCCCAGTTTTGTGTTGTATGTAAAATGTGATAATGATAAGCCTCTTTCTAAATTTGAAAGTTAGAGGGGAAACGACTGTATAGCATGGCTTATGAAAAAATTGCATGAATTATGTAATTTTGCAGATTATGTTATCAAAAATATTGTGCCTATGAAATCTGTAATATGAGATCAAGAGCTAGAATTTATAATAGCAGAAATCTGTCATATATGCGAAAAACCTTTGAACAAAGATCATATAAAACATCGCGATCATAATCGCGTTTTAGGAGTGTTTAGGGGCGCAGGTTACCAGGAGTGTAATTTGAATTATCAGATTATCCACGTAATGCCAGTGGTGTTCCACAATGTATCAGGCTATGACGCATATTTTTGTATACAAGATTTAGAAACTACTTTCGAATGTGCAATTAAACTTTTACCAATGAACAAAGGAAAAAATATATTTTTTACGAAATTTGTAGATGAAGCAAATATTTTTCTTAGATTTATTCATTCTTTCAGATTTATGCACAGAAGTCTTGATAGATTAGCATATAATTTAGGAAAAGATTAGAAAACAATCCGGAGAAATATAGTAAAACTGATGGTGAACACAAACTATTAATTAGAAGAGGAATATTTCCATAAAATTATATTTATAACTTGGGGAAATTAGAAGAAGGTTTGGGATTTGGCAATGTTAAAATTAACAGGTAATAGAATTGAGTTTTTAACTGATATGGAGATGATAATTTCTATGAAAAAAGTATTCGAGGTGGTATATCACAATGCTTTAATAGACAAGCAAAAGCAAATAATAGGTTTATGGGGCGGATTTAGGTTTAAAAAATAAAAAATCATATTTGATGTATTTTGTCGTTGATAATTTATATGGTGCTGAAATAAGTGAATTTTCACAACAATATAGAGACAAACGAGCTACGTTCAAACTGACCAATCCCATGGCCGCGCCTAATAAGCAGTCAATCAGCGCCGCGCAATGGAAACTCGCTCAAAGGATACTAGACGACGCGCTCGACGACTGCCAAGCCGAGTTCTCTTTCGTTCGGCTGTTACGAGGCGAGAGACAGTCGCGACTTGCTATCTTCTCTTGATTTTTGCTATCACGCAGTAACACGTTAATGTAACTTAATTAGAGTCAGTTTAACTCCTCGTTGAGGTAAGATCCTCTAAAATATGTCTTCGAAGCTACGGATCCACGCGGATCCTCATTTTCAGATAATTGAGCTTAGTTTTTGAAGTATCGTTTTTAAAGTATTAAGCTGATCATTAGGAACCCATCGAGTCTCCAATGTGTACGGTATTATTCACTCTAATGTTTGATTATCGTATGTGGAAAAATTGGCAATAATAATTACCGCCTCTATATTTGTTCTCGCTAGTAGTTTTTCTTCTAATGATTGATACTCTGTAGCATTCTTGCTTTATTTTCGCTGGTTATCCCTTTATTTTAGGACGCCATGTTGGCCTCGTGTTCAAGTACTGAATGACTGTTGAGATTAGCTTTCTTTCTAGCCTTTTTCTTCTTGCTGTCGAGAATTTAACCTCACATTAGGAGATTTTTTTGCTTCTAATAAATATTTTCAGGTTAGCCTCGCTTTCGTTACTTTTTTCATATAGTATGCTCTCAATTAAGCCCTTGGAATTTTGGACGAACCAATTAGCCTCCTCGTTCATTAACTATTTCATTGTTTTCGGATGATCTAACGCGTAATAATAAAAACATTTGTACGGTTGAATAGGTTGAATAAATGTGAACACCTAATTTTTTGATAGTACTCCCTGGCTTAGATTTATTTCCAATTAAGATTCGCGTTTGTGCTAAGAGTTTCCCACAATAAGTTGAACCACCCCCTCTATCAAATACTTTAACAACCTGTCAAAATAGAGCGAAAACCGATTTTTCCACAAAATTTGAAAAATATATTGATACAATGATTTACTGATTTTATAACCATGATTGATTTCATAACCTGTATTGATTTGAACACGTATGCAATTTGATCTCCAATATTTATTACTGATCTGATAACCTGTTTGATGTAAACTTATAATGATATGATTACCTGCATTTATTGTGAATTTTATGATTTGCTTGGAATTGCATTGAGCTGAGTCCCGATTAGACTATATTTATGGTAACTTGTGTATCTCTGGGCCATGCGAGTGTTTTAGATAGTGATTTCAGAGTGATTCGGTCCCGCGAGTGAGATTAAAATACGCGACCCCCCGTCAAATTGTAAGATCCAAAGGATGCTTGGATCTACGCGCTCTCGACCGATCAGCTGATTATTGAAGTCATGGATAGTCAACTACCCACCGACGGTACAATCACGACGTTGCGCGAACGCTTTTTAAGATTCGTGCATTGTCAGAGGAAGGCTACCGGAAATGACAATCCCGGCAACGTGCAGAACAATGACAGTCCTGCCATCGCGAGTGACTGCCAACATGCTAACGTGTCGCGCGAACAAAATAACGACTCGGGAATCAAAGTTGTGAATGCGGAAAATCTGACATAAAGTTTCAGCGCATTAGCTTGCGGAGTGTCAAGTGTCGATGCAAAGGGTGCATACTCGTTGCCTCCGCACGAAACGTCAATCCCCACTCCGCGCACTCACAGCACAGGGACTCACGCCACGTACATGTTCTCGACGGGAGGCGTCCGTTCGCCTGCCGGGTAGCCAACCAATGCTACGGGATCGCGCGCCACCACTCTCCTCTCCAGCCGTACCGGGACAGTGCAACGCCCTTATAGCATACATGCAACTCACGCTGAACCTCTGCCTCTACGAGAAAACTGCCCTCATTCTCGCCCGTTTTCACGCGCGCTTCCGAGGCCAGACCGCTATACTACGCGCTCGCTACCGAACTCAACGGAAAACTATAGTACAGCCGGACTACTAACCGGTCGAAGAGACAGGTCCGCACAACATAGTCACTTTCGCGAACCGACCGACTATTCCTTTGCAGAAAATGACGTTTGGGCTACCGCGTACAATACTACAGAAAATGAAGGTGAATTTGTGACAGCTAGCCCCTGTCAACCGAACCACACATACCGCGAACATAGTATGCCTCAAGGGTCTAGGCGTCAACCCGGCGGGATAGGTTCGCCCCATATCAGTACCGTGTACGAAATATTACGAATTGATCAATGTAGATGTTTAGTCCCAATCATGGCCAGGGAATTATTAGTGTGCGTTCCGTTCTTTTTATTGGACATTGCACTTCACTAGTTTAACAATTTATTGGAAGGATGGATTTCATGGACGTATTTCGTAGAATAAGCGAGGATTCGTTTCGGTGACCCAGACTACCAATTTGAACTGAGACAGTAGATACACAATCGTACTCAGGGACTAGAGAAACCCGTTGCGGATTATTTAACGTGTATTCGTACCCTGCTGCACAGATTGTTGCCTCCTCACTCAGAACAATAGCAAATAAACTATGCTCACCGAAATATGTTACCGAAATTACAACTCACTATCCATCGAAGTGAGATAAATAATTTCGTCCATTTAGAGCAATTAGCCATCCGTCTTGAAAAATCACTCCGAGTCCAAAGAACTTTTAGGCCGCCACCCCCACCGGAAAAATCACTGCTACTGAGTCTATCCTACCGCGAACCAAAGCGAAGTTCTTTTCTTGTAGAGCTACTGCGATAAATTCACTCGAAATTGCAGAACAAGACCCGACTGAAATTCAAATCGATTAACTAAATCATACAGCCTTCCCTGCTACCTAAAAGTCGCCTGGCGCTAAATCTGCCCCTAATAAAAACAATCATAACAAAATACAAGCCCAAACAAGGGGGCATCCCCTATCGCTAGTTATACCAACGGAAGTCGAAGCCCTACCGGTAAAACCTACCAAGGAATCCTAGATAAGCCTGCAAACCCCTCGGGGTGGCAACAACCCTACCAATGGGTGCCCTCCTTGCAGCCAGCCTAGACCGGCTTCTATGGAGCAATTTTCCTGGAATTCCCACCAACCAGGACATTGATTCGGCGGTTGTAGGGAATTGCGGGGTGCTTTGTGCTACAGATGCGACAGCCCCGGCTTTACTTCAATCAATTGCACTAGGTGTCAGGGAAATGCTAGTGGAAATCGGTTAATAGGAATATCGCGCCTCCTGGTTAGTCCAATCCAGGTCCTACAATTAATACGAATAATTCGGAAAATTCAGATTCAGTTTTAATAATCAAATATCCGGAAGAACAACAACGGGCCTAGTAAACTCAGCGTTCGGGCAACTTGAGACGGTTACCGAAATGGTTGAACTACCCTCTGCCTTGAATGGGGGGAAAAAAATTTAAAGCTAGAATAATACTAGCCCTAAATTCACAATGCGCGTTTGACACTAGTTTATTGCATTATTTTGGAATAATAACAGATTTCATTAATTATCGTTGGTGTTTTGTTACCGACCCCAACAATTATTTTGATTTTTAGAAACGGAGTACCCTCACGGAGCGATCGGGAAAATTAACCGCTTTGCTAGATAAACAAATTCTTCGAACATATACGCTCCTATTTGTCCACCAACTCCGTGTTAGCTCGCCCTAATTTTCATAAGGAGTTTGTACTACAAACCGAAGCTACTTCCACGGGTTTGGGAGCTATTTTAACTCAAACCATAGTAAAGGGGCGAGCCACCACGTGCCTGACGCCCTATCACGTATGTTTCAGGGAAACGCTGATCGAGTGACCTAATTGAATTATGCAGATGACCCCTGTTACCACGATCGACGTGAAGCTATCGAAAACTTTCCCGCTAGGTTCCCTAGATGGAAAATCGAAAATGACAAATTATTTCATCATCGACCGAACCCAAAACGCGACTCAATCTGCGAGGACCATACCGCCTGGAAATTGGTCAAACCAGTCAGCGTGCGCAACCAAGTGATCCAAGAAAATCATAATGACGCCCAAGCCGGTCATATGGGGATCGACAAAACCTACGCGCGCATCGACACTGATTATTACAGGTCCGGGATGTTTCGAGACATCTCTAAATACATGCGGAAATGCTCAGATTGTCAAATGGGAAAAGTAGAACAATTGGTTCCTTCCGGATTAAAGGGTGGCCGAATAGTCGAAGAGCCTTGGACCGTATTAACTGCTGATATTTTGGGTCCCTACCCACGAAGAGCCTCTGGATTCGAATACGTCCTAATTATGCAGAACCTTTATACCAAATGGGTGGAGTTCTGTCCACTTTGACGTGTCACAGATCCCAAAATTCGCGACGCGTTTAAAGAACTTGTTTTGATGTGCTGGGGGACATCCCAAGTCCTACTCACCGACAATGGGACTATATTCTTTAACTCTTCACTCAAAGAATTGGCCCGGGAATATAACATCTACCATACCACCACCCCGCCCTATCACGCACAAGCCAATCCTGCTGAACGAGTAAATCGGGTCGTGAAAACTATGGTAATAATTTTTATCGAACACGACCATAGAACATGGGACCAATACCTTTCGGAATTCGGATTTGCTTTTAACACGATCATCCAGTCCTCCATTAAAACCACCCCTGCTTTTCTGAATTTGGGTCACAATCCAAAAGCAGTAAATTCCCTCCATGCACGCGCAGCACCTGTCCTACCAGATCTTACTATGGTTGAAACTCAAGATCCGGTAGTATGGAAGGAACGAACCTGTTTTCCGTGAACGACCTGGTCTTGATTAAGACTCGTACCCTAGCCTCCGCTGAAAAGAATTTTTCTCTCGACTGCTCCCGCCCAAAAAGAGGGGAAGCTACCGTGGGCACTCAAACTCCACACCGTCGAAATATAATGTCCGTCATCACACAGACCCCGACGTTTTGGGGAGCGGAGTAGATCTTTCGATCAGAGCCTACCCAGACCGGATTCAGAGAGGAAGCCTACACCACCCTTAGTACACGATCCAACCCAACCATGGTCGAAGAACACCCGCGCCACCGCGGCTCTACGTGGGCCACCTCAAAGCAACACTCTTGATATTGACCAACGGAGGAGCAATGAAGCCCAGGCTAGAACCCCGCCCGTACACTTTAACCCAGCCTGCTGACGCAGCCTCGCACTCGGTGCAGCATGACGAGAGCCGAGAAACCCTCGCGCCAACTATGTTCTATAGGGGTCATACCAAAGAGATCCGTGGGCAACCAATTCAGCTATGTGGGACTACATGACAGCGACTCGGAAGCAGCAGGACGACCCGAACGGGCCTCCACACCTGCTCCTCGACGCGGCATGGCAGCCCAGACCAGCGACATTGCATCCCAGACCAGCGACATGGCTACCGACAACCAAAGCCGTGGGTTCCCCACCACACCATAGTCTAAGGGACTGCGAGGTGCAACCAGCCACTCCGAAGGGCCATCTGCGCCAAAGACGAGGCGATAAGAAGCTCCACTGCCTAGAAAGACCGCAACCCACAGTTGGAATTGTTGCTTCAGTCAGCACACACAACCAAATCTTTTATTATTCAAGCTTAAATTCGTTTAGAACCTTAGTTTTGTTGCTGTCAAGTTAACACAAATTCCACTAACATTATTTAAAACCTTGGTTAGTCTGTCGCCAAAGCACTATAAATTCCGCTAACTTTATTTTAAAAGTCAGCTTGCTCAAATTGAGGTAAATTCTTCCATCATTATCTTGAACGCGAATTCGCTATCGTCAACAAGGTCCTGTTTGTCGCTGATCGCTCTAACTTGTTTTTTCTCTCCACTAAATCTTTTTAATTTTCTTTATCTCGTGTAAAAATTTTTCTTCTTTTACTTGAGCCTCTAAATAAATGTTAACTATTCCATAAAGTACCAGGTATCTTGACTTGCTCACACCTTCCCTCATTCGACTTTTCATCCTGGTATCATCCAGCAACTTCTCCTACCCGTAAATATCCCAGCATGTTTGTTTTAATTTTGTTTCGTTTGGTATCCTAACCCTCACCAGTTCACTTATTGACTTAGCTCAGTCACTAGTTGAATCCTAGTTGTAAGAATTAGCATTACCACCCTTAAGGTAACGATTTATTAGTTGATGCCATTGCTTGGAGACTCATGCCGTGACGATCATACAGCTATTGCTATCGCTTGATCGATGGAAAAGTGGTCCTTACTGAGACGTTTTATTTTGTTTGATATATGAAAAAGATTATCAAAAATTGAATGCCATTATTCTGCTGCGGACATTATGTCCCTACTTGCTGTGCAGTTTGGATTTTGTTTTGTTAGTTGATTTGCTCAATTGTCAAAGTAACGAAAATTATAAATGATGTTTCATTCTGTTGTTTTTATGGCCACGGTTGGGCTTTCCCCACACAGGCGGTGTCGTAACAAGACAAAATTTTGACCATCCTTATTTAAATTATTACTTGATGCTTGAAGCGACATCTGTTCTCTCATCACGTGGCACGGCACTCCAAGGGCATATTTAGGTTAATTTTTAGAATTAGGATTAATTCGTAGGGTATTTTTGTTTGTTATCTATGACCTTGCCGTATCTTTTTTCTCAACGAGGGACAGCGAGGGATTTCGGAATTCTGTAAGGCCTTCAGAAAACTGGGATTTGCTCGCTTTCGCTATCAAAATTAGAAATCGAGATTCGTATTTGAATCTGGCTCCTGCCTTGGAGCGATGCCTTGGTCTGCACCAGTAATTCCTATGAGGGAGGAAGCCCTCACATCCCCTAACACGGGCCCTCCGCGCTGCGGCACTGGACCGAGATTTCATCCTACTTGCAGACTCCCGCGATGAGGATGAGAAGCAGGTCTGTTTTGTCCTAGATTTGTTGTCATTTGTTTTGTCAATGTGCACGCTCGATCCAGAGTGAGTAGAGAGCTTTCTCATTTACCGGAAATGATTGGGCCTCACTCAAACCGCATGCTCAAGTCATCACATTATCGGTAGTATTGCCTCAAATTCGGGAGAATCCTGCATTTTATCAAAACCAAAGAAACAATAATATTCTACGTAAAAGAAAATATTCAATTAGCTGTTACGAAACGAAAACAACTACCAAAATTCACTGAACCTAATCATAATACGGCAACCGAGACTTTTAATACTGAATAACAACAAAAATTTCAAACATTCTCTAAATATCAATAAATTCTAATAAAACAATTAATAAATTGGAGTCATTACCATTCAATCTATAAACTGCCGAGAAAGTTCATCAGGAACACATTTTCTCCGAAAACTGTTAAAACTTTCTGAAATTTCCTAAATCTTAAAGAATGTTCCACATTATATTTCCTAAATTTCCCACAAAATACGAGAATATTCCCTAAAATAAAAAATATTCGAATAATGGTAAGTTTTCAAAAATTTCTAAATTTACCGAAAGTTTCCGACAAATTACCGGTCAAATTTTCGACATTGACTCCGGACTATGCATGTATATTAAAGCACAAGGAGCTAACACGATATCAAATAATTCCTAAATATGGTAAATCTCATTAAATTGACCATAAATTGGAGAAAGTTCAAGTTAATGTTAGTAAAATTCCCAATCAGAAACAGCAAAAGGACATTTTTCCACGCGAATGGTTAAAATTTCCATAAATTTCGAAAAATTTCGAAAGCTACCGGTCAGGTTATCCACCCGGACTCCGGTTTACTTGCACACACTATGCCACACCAATGCGACGCGACTTGGAGCGCCGTACATTTGTGACAAGGTGTTTAATATTAGGTGCAGAATGATCTACCTTTCACAAATGACAGCCCAACAGGTTGAAAAGGTACGTCGACCGGAAAATTTTCAATTTCAGGCCAGACCAATGTCTGGTACTTGGCGCCCGGCGCCTGTGTAGAAGCCACTGGATAAAATTTGATAAGTTAATTTCATATTTATTCCAGGCTAGCTCTAAGGGAGAGGGATTCCGTAGGGGATAAACACTGAGCAAAGATAAGCAATAATAAAATTATTCTATCATTTTTAAAACCAAAAGAATACTTATTTATTAAATTAAAGAATGTGTATTAACCATACGGCAAATACTTAATAATTTAATTTAAATGAAGTTATTTCATTCTATTCAAATTAGATAAAAACTTCACATTTTTCTATTATTGAAATGGAGCAAAGAGAAAGAAAAAGGCCGAGAAGAAAAAGAAGCACAAGAAACCTGACTTTTGCTTGCTTCCTTCGATAATATTCAATCCAACGATTTAACAATAATCCTATTGTTTAGTAGTGATCCAGTGGTTAAAGAACTTTTCAGTGATCCAATACAATTTTCTCTGACTCCGAACACTAATATGGCTACACGTTTTCTGCCTGTTCCCGCTCTTTGGAGCATCCTTCCCCCCGTACCGAATATGTATAAAACTCGTCGAAAAGGACATTGATGCGCTGCCTGACGTCATGAGAGTTAAAGCTTATAGTACTCGGGTGGTAAGAAGATATAGCTCACTGAGCAAGTGAAGTCCACAAGGGAGACATTGAGGAGTCGCCTGTTGTCAAGACGAATGAACCTCTTGGTGCTCGAGTGATAAAGGATGTAGTTCACCGAGCACGTGACTTTACTACTAGCAAGTTTTTGCTAGATGTGAGAGATTGTTCACAAGTAGAGTTAACAATCTGTATTATCAGGTCAAGCCTGTCAAATTTTGTATAGGCAGACTAAACCCTCAGGAGATGAGTGAAAACTGTCCAACGCAGAGGTTGAGTATAGTGGAGTTGGAATTCTTCGTTGCAGGTTAGGAATCCCTTGGAGCTGTCAAAACATGGCGAAGAACATCCTCTTCCAGGTAATTAAGAGAGAGAAACTCAAAGAGTGCAAATACTTACTCTCTCCCTCTCTCCCTCCCTCTCTCTCTCCCTCTATCTCTCGCTCACTCCTGTCTTATGAGATACAATTCACAAATAATTCGTTCTTAAAAATAAAAACCCTATCACATATTAAAATAAATTATAACTAAAGGAAATAAAGATTAATAAATAGTCATCAAAATAAATTCTCAAAATGACACCAATTAAATAAACATGATACAACTTAACCTGATTATACATAATCGTAAAGTGAGTAGCATACAATGAATAAAAAAAGGGTGAGAAAAACATGTGGACAAGTTAGAAATTGGATCAAAGTAAGAGTTTTGTTTTACTTGGTGGAACAAAATCGTCACGTTATAGTGTGTGTGTGCGTGTGCGTGAGAAGTCATAAAAATATCACAAAAGAATGTTGTGAGATCACTGAAATTTGCCAGATGCTATTATTGAATGAAACATTTTTGTCATCAATAGATTATAATATTGCAAAGACTTTAGAATTGTTACAAAAAAAAGGCAGATATGGAACCAAAGTTCTTATTGCAAAACAGAACTTTCACTATTGCACTAAATTTAATGGAAATTCAGATATTATAGAGTTAAATCGACTGAGAGTTCAATTTTATAAGCCTATATACACATCCTTTTATATTTTATACCTTTCAAAGCTGTATATTATATGATATGCATATAAAGTATACAAAACCCTGTATGTTAAATTATACGCATATCAAGTGATACGAAAATAATGAAAAATCACGTGCAAAGGGATTAACTGTTTTTGCTCTGAAAACAATAACTTTTGATTGTTATAAAAATACTCTTTCGCTATTTGAACATTTATTAAAAAACTGAACACTTGATTTTCAGCTACATCTCTATTATCGTGCATGTATCTTCTATATGGTGCAGAATACGTCAAGTGTTCCCACCTGAAATTATTTTTTTTTATCAGGTTGAAACATGCTGAATTATAGTCTTAGCGGACCTACATATATTTACAAAACCATAGGTCATTTTTCAACCGGTTGTCAATATGCAGGGGCCTAAAGTTTTCACTTTTTCACGTGCTTTTGCATCTTCACTTTAGTGTAACTTCTTTCAGGATAATCTAATTAATCATTCATTGCTTCGGAAAGCTCTTTTCATGTACTTCAAGACTAGCATCACTCTTTAAAGTCTTGTAGTTGGAAAAAGTGGGATTGAAATAATTTCTTGTCAAATTGAGATTTTTACGCTCAAGGGTACCACGTTGTGATTATCTTTTGTCGTCCCGTCCTCTATATCATAATGTAGTAGTGCTTTTTCTACACGATTTATCCACAATATTTTGAAGAAAGTAAATTAAATTTGCTGCGTACTCATCTGGCTCCATCTGTGTACAAATTCAAAACATAATCCGAACTGAGAATCAATTTATAATTGCCGTAGAAAACGCGTCTCTGTCGTCTAACTCGCTTCGCTGCGATGTCGAGGCGTGTCTAGTACTATGTTCCGTGAATACAGATGTATCTAATCCACTACGACATTACTACCCGCGTGCCGTTCTCCTTGAAATACTTTACAATATCACTTACATACAAAATGAACATTAGTGAGCTCATTCTGTGATTTCAATAGGTTCTGAATGTGAGGAGTCAGTTCTCATTAGAAATTTCGCCTTTTCGTATAAATTCAGTAGAATTCTCACGTTATTCCTGCTTATTTCCAATTCAAAAATCATTTCGCAGAGTCTGTTATGTGAGACTGAATCAAACGCCCTCTTGATGCCAACAAAAATTACAAAAGAACAGTCTTTTTTCGTACCAATGTTTATGTTAAGGATTGATGCTAGAGTAAAGAGGTGGTCCCTAATTCCGCATTCGCGCCTGAAACCCCCCTGTTCTTATGAAAAAGTGAGTCTTCTTCTGCCCAGTTCAAGATTCTGTTGGCTAGGACTTTGTGTGAATGATATAGTTCAATCATTGCCCATTACTAAGGAATCTCCTTCTCACTCCATATTATAATAAACATATTGAGCATGCAATGTTCCCATTCTGGTGGTAAATTTTTTAATAAATCGTTCGGTATTTTGTCGATTCCTGTTTTCTATTATTGTTTATTTCTCTGTCTTTTAATGCGCCTGCTGTGCAGCTGATTTAATGGAACCAACAAAATTATTATACTTTTAATTCGCCACCATCCTTGCTATTATAATAAATTCCAGGTGATATTAACAGGTTATAATAATATTCGGATTTCTTAGAACTTCAATAAGATCGTGAGGATAAGCATAAGTGATCCGAGGTTTCGTGGATTTCCTTTGTAAGTAAGTCTTCTATCGCCTGTATAAAGTTTTCGCTAACCCAAAAGAAATCTATGGTGCTATTTCCCTGTTTAGAGATATGCGTGAAGTTAGCAGGATAATCCGATTTAGCGCAGTCATTACATACAATAAAGTTGTGCATTGCCATTACTTCTGTTAAAAATCTTCTTCTTTTAGTAATAATTATATCATTCGTTGTTCTCTCATTAATTAAATACGGTGTTTCAAGATAATCTGTATCTAAACAATTTGAATTCCCTAGCCTTGAATCAAAATCCACTGCAATAATAAAGTTAATATCTTGCTGTGATGCTAAGCAGTATTTTGAGTCAGCGCCGGGTTACCAATATATATTCCCCATAAAAATATTTTTACTGTTTGTTCCGACCTTAACGAACAGCTATAAGTTTGTGCTATCTACTACATATATTGATTTGAATGAATCTTTTTGTACTAGAGTAATTAGACCACCACTGGCTCTGCCTCTACTTTTTTCTTTTGTAGCACAACTTGAAAATACATTATAGTCGCTTAAAAAAATTTGGAAGTCTGATACTATTTGTGGAATACCATGTCTCCGCAAGGCAATAAGATGAACGAACACATAGATAGGGCACCTTGTGAGGTGCTTAGAAGCAATAAAGATATAGAAGGCGCGTGGACTTTGTTACGGGATACTATTGTTACAACTGCGATTGAAGTGTGTGGTACAGCAGTGATAGGAAGAAAGTCTGGTGATGCCTGGTGGAATGATAAAATTCAGGCAGCCCGGCAAGAAAAGGAAAAAGCCTACAAGGGAACATTAAACATCACAAGTTTTAGCGGCGAGGAGAGAAATAGAGTTAAAAGCGATTAAAGAGACAAAAATAGAAAGGTCAAACGACTAGTCAAGGAAAGTAAAGATAAAGTCAGAACAGAAGAGGAAGGAGATTTGAGAAAAGCAAAAGTTTGCTCCTTCGACAAGGACTGTTCTTCTACATTCCTGTAAAAATTTCCGTGCATTTTCTTGTCGAATAAGTGATGTGATGTGAATAAGTGAAGCATCTAGATGGAGTAATGCACCTTCCTCACTTCTGACATTAAAATTCAGGCCAAGGGTCTCAGGTGCCTGCTCCGCGGCTTTGTAGAGGAACGCTCCTTTGCCAACCATCTCGTGATTCCTGACCATTCTTAGGAGAGGATCTTTTCCATTTGCAACAATGTAAGCTGTACTCAACACAATTGGGTTATGAAGACACTGGAGATTCAGAAGTCCGCGTCCGCCTTGATAGCGTGAAATGTATAATCGCGGAACTGACGGAGAGACTTGTTTACTGATGTTACGTCCTGAATAGCGGCTCTGAGGCACGCCCAGGTATGTATAGGTCTCTACAGTGTTAAGATGTCTAATAATACTTATATCCACAAGCTCAGGCTCCTTGGAAACGCCAAAAATCTTTCCTTACTTCAGATGAATTTTGGCACATTTATCCAATATTAAGTCCATCCCAATCTCTCTTGTGTACCTCTTGACGATATTTATGGCAGTTTGAAGTTTGCCTTAACCAGAGGCATAGATCTGCAGGTCAGCCGTATAAACCACATGAGTGACCTTATGCTCGCGCTGGTTAGTGCAACCACAGAGGTATCCAGAAGAATTTCGTGATGCGAGAGATAGAGGCAAAAGCGTGATGCAAAAAAGAAAAATGGCTCATGTTATCGCCCTGAAAGACGCCTCTCTGGAATGTGGCGTTGTTCGTTGTCACACGATAATTTCCAGATGAGATGGTAAATCTAGTTTCCCAAGAGGCATCAATCTCTCTATGCATTTCACTATGTGTGGATGTACCTTCAAGCCTTCCAACAAACAGATAATAAGTCTACGACAGGTTGAATCGACAGCTTTCCGGTAGTCAATCCAGGCCGTTGGCAGGGCGCGTTGATGGGCTGCAGCGTCTTTACAGACAAGCCTGTCAAATAGCAGGTTCTCTCGACAGCCTGCTCCACATTTTTTCGAGCAACGTTATTCGTACATCTCACGCCACACAGGCTCAATTCGCCGAACAATCCTGTTGCTTAGGACAGCTGTAGAGATCTTATACAGTGTGTAAAACAAGTTATCGGCCTGTAATTCTCTGGGTTGGACAAGTTGCCTTTTTTCGGCAGGAGTGTAGTGCGTCCTAACACCGGCCACTTCGGAATGGGCGTCTCTGACTTTAAATATGAGGTGAATATGCGGGCCAAATGTTGGTGTATAGAAATAAACTTCTGCCACCAGAAGTTCTTGATACACTCTGGTCCAGCACCTGAGAAGTTCTTCGTGCCTCTACCTATTTGGGCTTGGTTGAATTTTTGAAAGAAACAGGGTGTTCACTGAAGAGGCGAGATGGGTCAGCAAGAAACTTTTGATTCTTCCTGATCCATCTCCCTTAAATCTTGATCATCTTTCAGAAGGTACCTGCTTTTCGTGGTTGGTATCAATGTCGCTTCCTCACCTTCGGCTGCAGCTTTATCAAACAGTGGTTGCAAAAGCGCTCCGCGTACATATCCATTTTTCGAGAGGTAGGCACGTTGATTACGCAAGGATTGAATCGAAACGTGCTGAAGCGGGTGTTTTTGGCATAACAGTGTATGCATACGCGCCATAAAGCCTCTATGAACAGGGATAATGATGCATCGTAGCAGTCTAGCAAGTCATGCTTGAGTTGATTCGTCGACTCAACGTGGGCGTTTCGCCGGTTCGTCGTCGTGTTTCCTTCTAAATTATTTTCAGCACCTTGAACTCTAGGATGATCGGTATTGAATGCCGAACCATTGTCGGGTACTCTGCGCGTTCGATCGTTTTGAACCGCATCTTCAACTTTTTGGCGTTTTGGGGGTGTCATTGTTTTTCCCACGAGCAGATAGGGAAAGGGTTCGTCCATCCTTGTAGAGCCCCGCGTGCAAAGATAAGGCTGCAAACTCTGAGAGGTCGCCCGGTGTCCCAGAGTCACAGTTTAAGATACGTCAACCAGGTGTCATTCAGCTTTCAGCACGGTTGCTACACCAATGCTTAGGGGTTATTCCTTCGGGACCATCCCTAGACAATTGTGCGCGACTGCTTATTAATCATGGCAACCATATTTAGCAGAAACCTTTGGTACAGGGACCCTCTATCCGCAACCCGAGGACGCGTTTGGTGGATTTGTCATAGGCCTTACAGTTCTATTCCAAAGGAATCGAAATTGAAACCGAATTGCGATCGTAAGTCTATGAAAGGTGTAATCGAAAGGTTTCCGGTAGTCAATCCAGGTCATGAACAGAACGCGTTGTTGGGCTGCAGCGTCTCTACACACACACCTGTCAATTAGCAGGTTCTCTCGACAGCCTGCTGCACCTTTTTTCGAGCCACGTTGTTCGTACAGCTTACCCCATACAGGCTCAATTCATCGAACAATCCTGTTGTTTAGGACAGCTGTTTTTTTCGGATTCGGTTTCGATTCCTTTGGAATCGAACCGAAGGGCCTATGACAAAGCCACCGAACGCGTCTTAGGTTTGCGGATAGAGGGTCCCTGTACCAAGGGTTTCTGCACAATATGGTTACAATAATTAATAAGCAATCGCGGACAATTGTCCAGGGATGGTCTTGAAGGAATAACCCCTAAGCGGAGGCGTGACAACCGTGCCGAAAGCTGAATGGCACCTGGGTGAGGTGTCTCAAACG
>JAABKJ010001894.1:0-29249 GCA_011634705.1 Andricus grossulariae
TTTTTCCTTTTTTGTTTAAATATCAAACTATTTATTATATTTTTCGATGAGAATTTATTTTTTTTTGTTGAAATTCGGTTAAAAGTTGAACAATTTTTGTTAAAATTTTTTTTTTTTTTTTTTGAAAATTCATAATTTTAGTTTATAATCCGTCTTTTTTGGTAGAAAATTAATGTTCTAATCGAAAATTACCCTTTTCTTTAAAAATACATAATTTTATTTCAAAATTCATCTTTTTGGTTATAAATGTATTTATTTTGTTAAAAATTCGTCTTTTTTGATTGAAGATTCCCCGGTTTCCGTAGATAATTCAACTATTTGGTTGAAAGATAACTTTTTGGTCAAAAATCCATATTTACTAGTTGAAAATTCAACTGTTTTAAAAAAATTGTCTTTTGGCTTAAAAATTCAATAATTTGTTTGAAAAGTAACCTGTTTTATTTAAAAAATCGTCTATTTTGAATGAATTATACTGTTTTTGATATTAAATCAAAATCTTTTTTGGTTAAACTACTTTCTTGAACACACATTTTTTGTTGAAGATTCATAATTTTAGTGGAAACTTCGTCTTTTTTTGTAAAAAATCTGTCTTTTTGGTTACTTTTTTCCACATTATTGTTACTTTTCGGTTACTTTTTTGAGATAAATATGGTTACTATTTTAATATTTTTTTAAGCTTGCGCAGTTCCGAGCCCTGATTTACTTGAATTATTCTGAGTTCACTCAATTCGATGGATTTTTTTAGTTTACATAAATTCACCATGAAATCTTTTTAAATCCTTGAATTCTTACGATTCTCATGAAATTCTTTTGAATCCCCTTAATTTTTCTATATTCGTTCCAAATTTAATGACTTTTAAAAATATTTATTTATTTATTTGTTTTAAATTCGCTTGATTTTTTATGAATTTCATCGAATTCTTCTCATTGTCTTTAAATTCCCCTAAATTCACTTCATTTCTATTAAATTAATTGTTTTTTCTCTATTTTTTTCATTCTTTTCAATTCATTTACATTCTGTTGAATTCGCTCTGAATTATGTTCACTCCCATTTTACTCAATACGATGGAAAATTTTGAATTTTTAAAAGTTTGTTCAATTCACTCAAATTCTTATGAATTTTATCAAAGTATCTTGCATTCCCTTTAATTCTTCCAAAGTCACTACCACTTTACTCAATTTATTTGGAATTTCTTGATTTTTAAAATTTTGTTCAATTTACTTAAATTTTTAAAAAATTCACCCTGAATTTCTATGAATTTCTTCGAATTCATCTCATTACCCTTAAATTCCCCTAAACTCACTTGAATTTGTTTTAATTCATTTTTTTATCTCTATTTACATTTTTGTTCTTTTTACTTAAATTCTGTTGAATTCGCCCTGAATTATGTTCATTCCCTATTTACACAATTCGATGGAACTCTCTGAATTTTGAAAATCTCCTTCAATCCACTCAAATTCTTATGACTTGCATCAACGTCTTTTGAATTCCCTTGAATTCTTCTAAATTCATTATCATTTTACTTATTTTGTTTAAAATCTTTTGATTTTTAAAATTTGGTTCAATTCACTTGAATTTTTACGAATTTCATCGAATTCTTCTCATTGCCCTTAAATTCCCCTAAATTTACTTGAATTTGATTCAATTAATTATTTCTTTCTCTATTTGAATTTTTTCAATTCCCTTAAATTCTGTTGAATTCGCTCTGAATTATGTTCATTTACATTTTACGTAATTCAATAGAACTTTTTGAATTTTTAAAATCTTGTTCAGTTTATTCAAATTCTTATGAATGCCATCAAAGTCTCTTGAATTCCCTCGAATTCTTCTAAATTCACTTTCATTTTAATCAATTCGTTAAAAAAGATTCAGATTTTAAACAATTTGTTCAATTCACTCATATTTCTTATGAATTTCATCAAAGTCTTTTGAATTCCCTCGAATTCTTCTAAATTCACTCCCATTTTACTCAATTCGCTTGAAATTTCTTGATTTTTATACCTTTGTTCAATTCAATAAAATTCTTATCAATTTCATCAAAATCTCTTGAATTTCCCCGAATTATTTTTAATTCACTCCAGTTTTACTGAAATCAATGGAATCTTTTTATATACAATCTTTTTTCAATTCATTTGAATTCTTTTGAATTTGTTTTGTTTTGAATTAATTCTGAACTCATATGAATTTATCCTGAATTTCGTTCAAATTCACCTTGAATTCTTATAAATTTCATCCAATACTTTTGAATTATTTTAAATTAAAAAGGAGGAGTCACATTATTAATGCACATCAGTCACTTGAAATCATATTTTGGTGACTTGATGTCCCCTTTTGCGGACTTGTGATCACTTTTTCGGTTTAAATATGTCACTTTTTCACTTTTTTTCAAGTAAATTAGGCTGTGGGAGCATGAACCTAAACAATTATTATGTTTCGTTGGGTTTTTAATGATGCGCGCGCTCGCAGATCATTACATATACTTATTTACAAATTGGGTCACGTAAAAAATTAATTGATATATCTATTTTGATTATTTTCTCTCTAGAAAATGGGAATTATCGAAACTTTCGAAAATGTTAATAATGTTGATTATAATTATTACAAATCTGTAAGCTAATATAAAATCTTTCAAAATTCCGTGGCGGCTGCTGGTCTCGTAAAGAATAAAAAAGCTTTCCAATTTCTTAAATTTGCATTAATTTGCGTTCAGCAATATCAATATAATTTCAGGCAGATATAGGTAGAATATACATAATTATTACGAAATTAAATTTGAATTAAATTTCGGGTATGAGGTTTAAGTAGTACGAATTTGAGCGCGCCCTTGACTCATCTCGATTGCGCAATGCAGCGCGAAATGCTCTCGGACCCGACAGGTTGCATCTCACAGGCGTGTTCCCTTTGGGCGTGCATAAATTTTGAATCTCATTTTATTTCACTCCTGCAAAAAAGAAGTTTTTTTTTCGCCTCCACATATGAAGGATATCAAATTATATTTTCGTAACCAGACAATGAAAAATATGGCCAATTAATAAGAAGGCTTTCAATATTTGTTAGTTAATATATTCCTTCTGCATTACCCTTCAGCATAATTTTTCCACTCGCTTACCCGCACGAAGAAAATGCGGTTCTGCAAGGAAGACATGTTATAAGTTCTCCATATTTGCATAGTGTAGCATAGACACAATTATAATATGATTATGATGGATGATCATGGGTGAGTATGCATAGTTGAGAGAATGGTGGTGACATGTTGACAGTAAAAATGAGACAGTGAAGGGTAGTCAGACATGAAGAATAATGAATATGTTGGATGCAAAGCGATGGTAATATCCGACGACAACCCACGACGTAGATCGGCAATCGAATCGACGTAAATGGCAGACCGGTTGGAGAACAACGTAGCTCATAATGCCCGCGGCATTCGGAGACAGACCATAACACGAGCCTCGGATTACATTCAGTAACCAGGAGCAATTACATTTCTGGATCAGATCAACTACGTATCGGCAAAGTGAGTTATAATATGAACCGGTATGAAGATAATAATCCGCGATTATTGAACCGCTCCTCGATCAACCACGTACATCGATGTACCGATCCTTGACGCCTTATCTGTCTTATCTTGCGACTAATCGGCTTCATATCCGCTCGAGAAAGATTGGACCTTCAAATTTCTCGTTTCTGCCCACCGTGGTATTTGGGTCATGCCAAAAATGATCGAGGAAAGTTTTATGTAAGAAGTTCTTGATCGACTGTGTCGTTCAATTGATTATAATTAGGACAAAACAAAGTGGGATTTAGAATCCTGATCCACTGTACGCATCTGTCGATTTGGCCAGTTCCGTCTTAACGACCACCATACACCCGGTGTAATCGGGCAGATTTATGTCCTCATTATATGTTTGTGTGCGTCAAGTTCTCAGGGGAAGTCACGTGGCTAGGGTGTTCGAACAGTGTCGCCTTTGACCTTTTAAAAAATAGCTTCACATAAAGTTTAAAACGATATATTCAAGCTGAACACATAATTTTCTACTAGGGTGCGTGATTTGTGTTCAAATGTTTTTGCTTTGTGTTGGAGGAATCCAAAATATAGGAGACAATATCCTCAACGGAAATTTGAAGCTTTGAATTCATATCATCTTATCAAAGTGTGTTTTTAATAAAATTTTAGTTAGCACACAATCTTGCATAAGTTCTGATTTCCTAAACACTTGGGTACATCATCGGATAAAAATCTTGCAAACAATTGATAACATCTACTACTGAATTAAGAAGACAATAGACTACAAATATGTAATCAGTTCTTAATTGTTATTGATAACCTTTCCATAATCAGCTGTGATTTCTAAAACATATAAGGTAGATAATCGCGTCAAAAACTTATAGGAAATTGACAACATTGACAACCGAAACAGCATACATCATCAGATTGAAACATTGCAAATTGACAACGTTCAGTTGCTATATTAATACAATATATTTTATTAATTTTGCCTCAGATTCTGATTAACATCCCCAGGGTTACTACAGGTCAGGGAATTTCAGAAAATTAGGAAAAGTCAGAAAATTTAAAACTGGTCAAGAAAAGTCGGGGATTGTGAGAGGAAACCTGATGAGTCCGGGAATTTTCGAATAACTGAAAATTAATTTCTTTTGGTTGTGAATTCAACTATTTTGTTGGCAATTCATCTTTTTTGTTGAACCCAATTGCTTTTATTTATTTAAAAGTAAAATCTTTTTGGGTAGAAATATCAACCATTACATTTTTCATTGAGACTTCATCTGTTTGGGTTGAAAATTAACTTACTTAGTTGAAAATGAAACTGCTTTGTTAAAAATTCATTTGTTTGGTTGTTGACTTACCACTTTAGTTCAAAAACCTTTTTATTTTGTTCAAAATTTAACTATTTTGTTGAAAATTATTTTTTTGGTTTGAAAATTTATTTTTTCAACTGAAAATTTAACTATTTCATGTTTTGTTGAAAATTTATCTTCTTCAGTTGAAGGTTCATTTTGGTTGAAAAGTCCAGCATTTTGTTGAAAATTCGTTTCTTGTGGTAGAATATTATTCTTTTTGGTTACTTATTCATCTTTTTTGACGAAAATTCATTTCTTTGGTTTGGAATTCATGCAATTTGTTCAAAATTATTCTGTTTTGGTAGAAAAAGAATCTTCTTGGCAGAGAATTAATTTCTTTCGTTAAAAATTAATTTTTTTGAGTGGAAATTTGACTATTCCATTTTTCATCGATAATTTATTTTTTGTGGAATCATCAACTATTGCACTTTTTGTTTAGAATTCATTTTTTTATCGAAGATTCATCACTTTGGTTGAAAATTAAACTATTTTGTTAAAAATTCCTATTTTATTGGTTTAAAATTGATTGTTTAACACAAAACTTAATTCTTCCATTTTTGGTATCTTTTTGAGCTGAAAACGCAACTATCTGGTTGAAAATTCATGTATTTTACGTATATTTTACGAAATTTGTGGATGACCTTCCGTAACATCCTGTATGACTGTTGTCCCTGAAAGTGTTTAAAATATATTTAGAAACAAATTTTTTTGTGCTAACATTATTAATCTTCCATGTATAAGGTTGTTTTTATACCTAAACAAAAATTTAGACTGCTCAGGGAAAATAAAAAATTGATCAGGGAAAAGATAGGGATCCCTTTCCATACCCAATTCAGATTTCCAAATTAGCTGATGTTGATAAGGATCAACAAATACCAAATTCTAATTTGTAATTTTAAAACTAAACCCTTCTCTATCATACATCTGACATAAATGTCGATAAGAGGAACAAGCAGTTTCACGTTGTCGAATCGTTCAATTTTTTTGTTGCCTTTTTTGTTAAATTTTGTTCTTTACAAGACGAATGGTAACATCGAGACGTCACACTTTTTTGTCTATTGGATATGGTCGGCAATCTGATTATCCTGGTCTCAGACAAAGCTTACATCATTGGTTAAAACCTTGCAAAAAATTGACAACATTTATTATATTAAAAGGACAGTACATTAACAAAGCTTAATCAATTGTCAATTATTATTGATAACCTTTCGATATTCAGTTATAATTTCCGAAACACATCATCGGATCAAAACGTTGCAATCGACAGCATCTGATTCATTGCCAGTGTGTTACATGTCAATCTAAAAGTTCCGATTTCTGAAACAGCATACATAATCGGATTAAAACATGCAAATTGACAGCATGCTACACTATGTTAACTACACAATACATTTATCCAATTTGACAGCATGTTCTGATTTAACATCTCTTTCCAGACTACATTCCGATTCCCAAATCAGTTGATGTTGATACAAATCTAATAACAAATACCAAATACCAAATTAATTTCATCATTTTGAAAACGAAACACTTCTCTAAAATCCATCCACTCAATGGTTTGTGTCAAAAAAATTCGACCTGGAATCATTCAATCCTAATCCAATCCCGTCCATTTCGATCGAGATTTCAACAGCAAATCCTAGGTGCTCGTGTTGCCCACGCGTTCTCGATGACGATGCTCCGTGAGGGTGTGTGTAGGCATTTTTAGCGTGCGTGTCCGAGCTTGTTTCCCTTTTCCCTGTATTGGTATTCCAAGTGTCTGTCCATGTGGAGTGTTTCTATGCGTATATATGGCGGCAGCTGGAGTTCTTGCGCGTGAGAACTCGGTGGCTTCGAGGTTCCCTGGTTGCCGTCAGCACCTGTCCTCGTGCTGATCTTCAGGCGACGGGCACCCTCTTCTTCCCCCTCGACACCCCTGCTCACCCCCATTTTCAGGTGGAACCAGTGGACCACCCCCTCCCATCAAAGAACCAGCAACCAAATACCAGAACAACCCCTTACCCTCCCGGAATCACTTCCGAAACCCCGCACTATGTCCCTTCTGTTCTGCATGGTACTGTATCACTATGGAGTATTTACGGGAAGTAAGCGTGCGGGAAACGTGGGGGTCGTGTGCGAGAAACGTGCAGAGTTCTTCTTCCCTTTTTTTTTACTTCTCTTTCGGGCTTGGTTTCATGGTTCTTTCCTTCTTTCTCTGGCCAAAAAGGGACCCTATGTGGTTCCTACTTCCTATCCCGTTCGAGCATGGTGATTTAGGAAGAGAACTATAAGACCTTTCGCGAGTATTACGGGACTGTTTTGTGGATGAGGGAGCGAAATTGGAAGATGTAACGGTCGAGATGAAGCTTTTGTATTGCGTTATGCGAGGACGTTATTACAGTTACGTGGGCGGGGAGGGTTCGTCTTTTTGAAGATATCGGGTAATAGGATGCTGTGCTTTGTTCGGAACTCCTGTTATGTTTTAATTTACATCTTATTGCGCAATTTTATGTACCATATGCTACAAATTTGATATCACTTTTTGGATACAAGGTAGAAAATGTATATCCTTAACAGGTTATGGGCCCAGGCCTGAAAATAACAAAATAACAAAAACGGGAAAGTAAACCCGAAAGATAAATCAATTCTGCAATTGCATATCAAAAACATTTTTTAGAGGTGATGAGCTTCACAACCCAAAATGCTCTAAAAATAGGGGAAATAAGGATCTTTAACTAAACAGTTGAATTTTTATCCAGAAAAATAAATTTTTAAATAAGAAGATTAATTTCCTACCAAAAAAGACGAATTCTCGACCAAAGAGATGAATTTTCAACTAAAATAATGATCTTAAACCAAAAAATTGAATTTTTAATAAAGTAGTTCAACTTTTAACCAAGTAGTTGAATTTTCAAGACCAAAAGACGAATTTCCTGTAAAATAGTTGAATTTTCAACACGAAAATATGAATTTTTAATAAAAAAGTTAATTGTCTACCAAACAGTTGATTTTTCAAGCAAAATAGTTACATTTTCAACCGAAAAAAAACTAATTTTCAACAAAATAGTTACATCTTCAACAAAAAGAGATGAT
The DNA here is from genome assembly GCA_011634705.1 of Andricus grossulariae. Lineage (NCBI taxonomy): Eukaryota > Metazoa > Arthropoda > Insecta > Hymenoptera > Cynipidae > Andricus > Andricus grossulariae. The sequence continues at coordinate 7,934 of JAABKJ010001894.1, forward strand.
GTTTCAACCAAAAAAGATAAATTCTCAATGAAAAATGTGATAGTTGTTATTTCAACAAAGAAATATTTTAATTTTAAATAAAAAACAGCTAATTCTTCCAAAAAAGACGGTCTTTCAAAAAATAGTTTATTTTTTAACCAAAAAAGATTTTTCAGTCAAGAAAAAGAATGTTAACCAAGTTATTGAATGTTCAAGAAAAAAAGACCAATTTTTTCAAATTGCCAAATTGTACCAAATTGTCAAATTTTCAAGCTAAAACGACGAAAATTTAACAAATTAATTAAACTTTTAACCAAAAAAGACAAAAAATGTCAACCAAATAATTTTTTAATTTTAAACCCAGAAGGACGAATATTCTACAAAGCAGTTGAATGTTCAACCGAAAATATGAATTTTCAACCAAAAAGTTATTTTTCAACCAAATAGCTGAATTTTCTACCAAATATCTGAAATTTTTGCCAAAATAATTGAATTTTCGACCAAAAAAATACTGAATTTTCTACAAAACAGGGTGGCAGTTGTATAACGTTTTCACTTACATTTCCACTTTCACTTTTCCTAAATTTACGTTAATTGTTGTTGTTTTTTAATTGATGTGACAATTAGAATGTCAAAAAAAGTGACAACCGACGTGAATTTCAAAAAAGTGGAATTTAATGTGAAAAAGTTACATAATTGCCCTCCGCAGTTGATTTTTCTACCCGAAATTATGAATTTTCAACAAAAAAATTAATGTTCAACCAAATAGTCGAATTTTCCACAAAAATAGATGAATTTACAAAAACATAATTAACTTTTTAATCAAATAATAAAAGTTTTAACAAAAAAATAATTGATACAAAAATTTTCAATAAGCAAAGAAATCAATTTTAAACAAAAGTGATAAATCTTCAACGAAAAAATTGAATTGATGACAAAATAGTTTAGCTTTTAACTAATTATTTGAAGTTTGAACCAAAAAAAATATGAATTATTAATAAAAAAAAAACGGAATAGTTGATATTTCAACGAAAAAAATGTTTAATCAACAAGAGATGAATGTTCAAATCAAAAAGACTAATTTTCAACCAAACATTTAAAAGTTTTTTGAACATGTGAGAGCTTTCAACTGATAAAAATATATTAGAAATAATTGAAACGTCTAAGGAAACAAAAACAGAAGAAGTAAGTTTTTCAGTTAATCATTTTCGTGTTTTTTAAATTATTTCTTTCTAGCTTAGTTAAAAAAAATACTTGAAAAAACTTGGTGTTCGGTACTGAAAGGAATCAAAATATATTTGCTAATAAAAATACATTTAAAAAAATCAATCATTAGCATTTTCAATTCTGTTGTTTATCTATTTTTCAATATTTGATATATTTTTATCAGTAAAAAGTACTGAAGTTTTGAATAGATTTTTCAAAGCTAGCTAGAAAAAAATTTTATACACAAAAATGACTAGAAAACTACCTAAAGAAAGGTGCTACTACGAAATAGCCATATGATATAAAAAGCTTTTGATAGTAAATAAGATCCCTGTAAATCACTTTTTTTACCTAAAATCGATCTACTGATCTTCTGTGATCCCTGATATTCATTTTCTTCTAGAAATATTTCAAGTCAAATTTTAACTACTCAAAATCCCATCCAACCCAAATCCCGATTAGTGTCTTGGGGAATGTTCTGCCTCTCTATGAATTTAATCCCACGACAAAAATGGCATTAGGCTTATAAGGAATCTGTCAACTTCGTTTCGATCGAGGTTTCGATGGACCTGTTTTATCCTCGAGAATCGAGATAACCACATGTTCTGTCACTTGGAATTTTTCAAAACACATACCACAATAATGAGAAAAAAAATGACAAGTTACAATAATTATGTTTTCTGTTGGACTTGAAATGGGAATCGAGGCATAAAATCGTGTGCGTGACATCAATGTCGATAAGAGGAACAGGTAGTTTAGCGTTGTCGGATCGTTGAATTTTTTTGGGTCTTTTTTGTTAAATTTATTTTCTACCAGACGAATGGTAACATCGAGACGTTGCTTTTCACTGTCAATTCGGTATGGTCGCCAACCTGAATATTCTTGTTTTGGAAGCAGCATACATCATCCGATAAAAACCTTGCAAACAACTGACATGTACTATATTAAGAAGAAAATACATTAACAAAGCTTAATCAGTTGTCCATTATTATCGATAACATTTATTTAATCGTTTCTGATTTCCGAAACACATATTAGGATAGATCATCGCATCAAAAAGTTACAAACAATTGACAGAATGTCATCTGATTAATTGAGACTGTGTTAAATGCTAATATGAATATTCTTGTTTTGGAAGTAGCATAGATCATCGGATAAAAATCTTGCAAGCAACCGGCAACATGTACTGTATTAACAAGAAAATACACTAACCAAGCTCAATCAGTTGTCCATTATCATTGATAACCTTTATTAAATCAATTCTGATTTCCGAAACATATATTAGGATAGATCATCGCATCAAAAAGTTACAAAAAATTGACAGAATGTCATCTGATTAATTAAGATTCTGTTAATTTGCTAATCTGAATATTCTTGTATCAAAAACAGCATACATTTGATAAAAACCTCGCAAACAATTGACAACATGTACTATATATTAACAGTAGAAGACATTGACAAACCTTGTCAATTATTATTGATAACCTTTCCATAATCAGTTCAGATTTCCGAAACACTTAGTTACATCATGGGATCAAAACGTTGCAAACAATCGACAACATCTGATTCATTGAGAGTGTGTTGATTGCCAATCTGAATATTTTGATTTCCGAAACACCATACATCATCGGATTAGAACATTTTGAATTGTCAGCATGTAATGCTCTATTAACAACACAACACATTAACCAATTTTACTGCAGATTCTGATTAGCATCCCTTTTCATAATCAGTACCGATTCCCAAATTAGTTGATGTTGATACAAATCTAATAATAATAAATGCCAAATTAATTTCAATTGTTTGGGCAAACAAAAATTCGATTAGGAATCATTAAATTCTAATCCAATCCCGTCCATTTCAATCGAGATTTTAACAGCAAATCCTAGGTACAGGTGTTGTACAGGTGTGTATTGATGTTCTCTGTTGGCCTGTTTTGTCCTCGAGAATCGAGATAAACACATGTCCTGTCACTTGGATTCTCTAAAAGCACATGCAACAATGTTGAAAAAAATTGTTTAAGTAATAATAATTATGTGTTCTCCCCGATTTAATGCTAATCGATGCATAAAATCGTGTGCACCACATCAATGTCGATAACGCAGGAACAAGTAGTTTCGCGTTGTCGGATCGCTGAATTTTTTTGTTTTGTTTTTTGTTTTTTTTTGTTGAATTTATTTTGTACAAGACGAATGGTAACATCGAGACGTCACGTTTCACTGTCTATTGGGTATGGTCGCCTGTCAAGTATCGCTATTAGCATAGTCCGCCCATCATCCGAGAATATTGAATGGCATCGCAGGCAGAGTGTAGACGTCGTATCTTGTGAGAAGCGGCTTTATTATTTCTCTTGGGACTTTGGTTCGAACATACGGACCGCAAGACGAAAGACAGTTTACGACTGACAACTCCGTGTACACGTCTTCTCATGTATGTCAAGCGATTGGACAGCTTGTCCTCTCCAGTTGCCCATAGGACCGGCATAACGAGGTCTGCTTTACCTTTCGTCCAACTTCACTATCTTCGTCCAATTTATTTGTTTTCTATATTTTACTTTATTTATAGCCGCCAATTTGAGAATTTACTATTTTCTTCCGGGTTCAAATAGACGCATGGGTAGCCGCGATTGAACTCAACCCAGAGTTTCGCTCACACTCCTGATTTTCTTTTCGTTTTTTTTTCTGATATGCCTTACGTCCTTACGACTACTTCAAAACCAAAAAGAAAAAAATTGCTAGACCTATTTTTGTGACATATCTATTTTTCGCCTTTAAGATAAAGATAAAGCTAAAAATACTTTGACATCGGGGTTTATTTGTTTTGTTGTTTCCCGAATATGCTAAGACTACTTTAAAACTAAAACACAAAAATAATGCGTAATTTGGTTAAAAAATCGTTTTTTACGAAAAATAGGATTTTCAAGGGTTTAAAACATTTTTACGTAAGAAAAGAAGTAATTATTTATTGCAAATGCCCAAAAAAATAACCACACTCTAAGGTTAATAAAAATTGTCCAGACTACGTTAAACAATTGCTGCGTGCACTATGTGAATATAACAGTCTCCACTCGCTGTAATATTAATTTAAGTTAATTATTCAATAATGTTAAATATTGTTCTTAAAAACTTATTTTAAGTTTTAGCAATCTCAATAAATAATTACTTCTTTTCTGGCGCAAAAATGTTTGAAATTCTCGAAAACCCCATTAAAAAAAAATGGTAAAAAAACAATTTTATTCAATAGATTAAGTATTATTTTTTCTTTTCAGTTTTAAAATAACTTGAAATGACTGTCATAGATAATAAATTTAGAATTTTTAATTTGAAAGTGTTTTATACCGTGTATAAAAGATTCCATGTTAAAAACGTTAGAAAGTTAGGATTCTAAAGAAAAAATTGAACAGGGAAGAATTATGGAATTTTGAAAATGAAGTTTGGTAGCCACCCTGATATAATATTCTTGGTAGTAAAATTTATTTACCGCGTATTTCTATTTCTGTTTCTGTTTTGCAGTATGTTATTATGTATACTATATTTTTAGTAAAAACTTGTATTATTTGGTTGAAAGTTCAACCATTTAATTAAAAAGTCATACTTTTTGGTTAAAAATTCAACTTTTTTGTTGAAAATTCGTATTTTTATTTTTAAAATTCAATTATTTTTTTGAAAATTCGTCCTTTTTGTTGAAAAATGTATCTCTTTTAGTCGAAATATTTTTTTGTATAAAAATGCAACTGTTTAGTTGACGATTTAACTAATTTTGTTGGAAATTTGTCTTTTTGGGTTGAAATCAACGGTTTTTGATTTCGAAATTAAAATCTTTCTTGTTTGATATATCTACTATTACATTATTGGTTGAAAATGAATTTTTTTAACTGCAAACTTAACGATTTCAGTTGAAGATTCGTCATTTTAGTTGAAAATTCATCTGTTTGATAGAAAGTTGAATGACTTTGTAAAAATTTATTATTTTGGTTGAAGATTCATCTCTTTGATTAAAAATTTAACTGCTTTGTTGAAAACATTTTTTTTTGCTTAAAAATAATTTCTTTAACTAAAAATGTATCTGTTTTATTTTTTGTGGAAAGTTGATCTTTTTTAGTTGAAAATTATTTTGTTGTTGTTGTAGAAAACTAATCTTCTTAGTTTAAAATGTCCTCTTTTTGGGGTAAAAATACAACTGTCTGGTTGAAAATTAAGTTTTTTTTATTTAAAATTCATGCTTTCGGGTTGAAAATTCCACTGTCTTACAGAAAACTCATTGGATGGTTTGGATGAACTTTTTGTTTCTTTTTTGACTACAAAATCTTTATTTGTTGAAAATTTGTCTTTTTTGTTGGAAAATTCCTTTCTTTTGGTAGAAATTTAATCTTTTTTGGTTGAGATATAAACATTTTTTGTTAAGAATTCATATCTTTTGTATGTTAAAAATCTAACTATTTTGTTAAAAATTTAACTATTTTGTTGATAATTTAATTATTTTGTTGAAAATGCAACTCTTGGGTTGCAAATTTAACTATTTTGATGAAAATTCTTGTTTTTTTTTGTTTGAGATATCAACAATTACCTTTTTTGTTAAGAATTCATTTTCTTGTTGAATATTCAATTTTTTGGTTGAAAATTCAACTGTTTTATAACAAATTTTAGTTGAAGTTTAATCTTTTTTTTATTAAAAATTCGACCATTTTGTTGAAAATTCATCTTTGTGGGTTGAGAATTCGACTGTTTGGTTAAAAGTTTCAACTATATTTTCGAAAATTGAATTGTTTTGTTGAAAAATTATTCGTTGGATGGTTTGGATGAAATTTTTGTTTTGTTTCTTGACTGGAATATCTTTATTTGTTGAAAAATCGTCTTTTTGGTTGGAAAATTGATCTTTTTTTTTTAGAAATTTAATCTTTTTACTTAAAATGTTGACTATTTTGTTGAAGATTCTGTTTTTTTTGTGTTGAAATTTAATTTTTTTTTACCTTGAATTAGATTTTCCATTTTTGGTTGAAAATTTATCCTTTTAGTTGAAAATTCAACTATTTGCTTGAAAATTCTTCCTGAAGAAATTGAATCTTCCTGAGTTGAAAATGAATCTTTTTACTTTCAAGATTCATTTCTTTTGGCAGAAAGTTAATCTTTTTTGGTTGAAATATCAACTATTACATTTTTGTTGAGAATTTTTGTATGTTGAAAATGTAACTATTTTGTTGATAATTTAATTATTTTGTTGAAAATGCAACTCTTGGATTCAAAATTTAACTATTTTGTTCAAGTTTTTTTTTCGAGATATCAAAAATGACCTTTTTTGTCAAGAATTCATTTTCTTGTTGAATATTAAATTTTCGGGTTGAAAATTCAACTGTTTTATAAAAAATGTTAGTTGAAGTTTAATCTTTTCTTATTGAAAATTCGACCATTTTGTTGAAAATTCTTTTTTGTGGGTTGAAAATTCGACTGTTTGGTTAAAAGTTTCAACTAATTTTTTTGGTTGAAGATTTATCTCTTTGATTGAAGATTGAGCTATTTTGTTGATTTTTTTTTATGCAACTGTTTGGTTGAAAATTAACTTTTTTGTTGAAAATTTGTATTCTCGGGCTGAAAATTCCATTGTTTTACAGAAAAATCGTTGGATGGGTTGAATGAACTTTTTTTTTTTTACTGAAATATCTTGGTTGGAAAATTTATCTCTTTTTTTTAGAAATTTAATCTTTTTACTTAAAAAATTGACTATTTTGTTGAAGATTCTGTTTTTTTTGTGTGTTGAAATTGAATTATTTTACCTAAAATTAGCTTTTTCGCTTTTGGTTGAAAATTTGCCCTTTTAGTTGAAAATTCAACTATTTGTTTGAAAATTCGTCTTTTTACTTTTAATATTCATCTCTTTTGGCAGAAAGTTGGCAGAAAGAATCTTTTTTGGTTGAAATATCAACTATTACATTCTTGTTGAGAATTTTTGTCGCAGAAAATTCTACTATTTTATTAAAAATTTAATCATTTTGTTGAAAATTTATCTTTCATGGTAGAAAAGTAATCTTTTTTTGGTTAAAATTAGTAAATTAAAAAATTTTCATTTTCATCTGAAATTGTTTTATTCTCTCTATAAAATATTCTATCTTAAAGATGTTTATCTTTGAATATTAATCGTCGGGGAAAATAAAAGATTGGTGACGAAAAATTCAGAAAATTTAAAAAATAATTTGTTATTTGTTTCCACGATACTCTCAATTAATTTCTTTTTCTTCAATCCTCTTTTAAGATTTATTTTTATTAAAAATCCGCATTTTTCAAAAAACCAGTAAAAATGTCACAGAACGAAAAAAAAGCTACCTTCAACACTCTATTCAAAAGGATATAACTCTGGTTTCTGTGTCTTGAATATTGATTTTATTCATCACCTTCAGGTTGTTTCCTTCCTCGTTTAGTAAAATGTTTCGATTTCATGAAATATTCTCCGGATATTAAAATAATTCGTATATTAAAATAATGATGTAGTTTAATCAGAAAGATTCACGCAGACTGGCAACTCCAACCTCCATTGAAATAAATTGCGCTCATTATAATCATTAAGAAGGAATACTAAAAATCATAATGGGTAAAATTTTACTTGATTGAGCAAAAATGTTAGCGTCGGCCTGTTTACGCGCACGCGTTTCTCGTAATTGCTTTCACAGTATCTGCAGACACATTTCACTGCAAATTACCGCCTGCTCGGTGTTCATAATTTCATATCTATATATACGCGTCTCTATATTTTTTTAAATACTCTCTCGTTTGAAATTCTTCTCCGTATATCTTTTGCACAAAATAATCGATCGTAATATTGGTAGCAAGCCAATTATTCATCCGGAGACCCTAGAATGATTACGTGTAATTTTATCGTTAAGGCAGTCTAATTATATTAAGTACCGGTCGTATAAACCAAGATTTTTTGACAAAAGATTGAGTCCTCCGGTATTCTTGATCTTTCCGTTTTTTACAGTCTATAAAATGATAAGATAATATATCAGTATTCTTTGAATATATTTTATACCTTTCATTCTATTATACATATTTAAAATTATGGGATTTAGAGAGCTTCCAGGACTCGGATTCACCACACTATTGACACTATTTCAACCTTTTTTTGAGCGATGACACTTTTTTAAAGCATTTTTAAGCAAAAAGGTACGCTTTCGACACAACATTTTAAAATAAATATTAAAATTTTTAAACTTTTTTTTAAAAATTAAAATTTTTTTTTTATAAAATAGCGGAATTTTCTATCAAATTGTTTAATTTTCAGTTAAAAAGTTATTTTTTAACCAAAAAGGAAAAAAAAACATTTTCAACTAGAATTATGAATCTTCAACCAAAAAAATTAAATTATAAGAAAGTAGTTCAAATTTCAACCTAGGAGTTGAATTTTCAACCTAAAAAGGTGAATTTTCAATTAAAAATGTAATAGTTGATATTTCGACGAAAAATATTTGAATTAGAAATAAAAAAAAGTTGTATTGAACCAATTAAAACAGATTTGCAACAAACTACGTGAATCCACAACTAAAATAGACTAATTTCCGACCAAACAGTTGAATTTTTAACCAAAAAAATAGATTTTCTACCAAAAAGGACGAATTTGAAAAAAGCATACATTTTGAACCAAGTAGTGAAATTTTTTATCAAATAGTTCAATTTTCAAACAAATAGTTAAATTTTCAACCAGAAAAGACGAATTTTCAACAACTTAGATCTTTTTTCAATTAGATAGTTTGAACAATTGATTTGATGTTAGTCTGCATTTCATTTCATTCATTTTTAGTTTATATCTTTTTCGTTTCTAAACATTTTCAAATAAATATTTAAATTTACAAACTAAAAAAGATTAGTTTTTAACCAACAATATAATAGTTAAGTTTTCATTTAAATGAATTACTTTTCATTAAAACAAATTTTTCACCAAGGAGTTTAATTTTATATCAAATAGTGGAATTTTCTACCAAATTGTTTAATTTTCAGTTAAAAAATTAATTTTTAACCACAAAAGGAAAAAGACAATTTTTAACTAAAATTATGAATCTTCAACCAAAAAAATTAACTTGTGAGCAAGTAGTTCAAATTTCAACCCAGGAGTTGAATTTTCAACCTAAAAAGATAAATTTTCAATTAAAAATGTAATAGTTGATATTTTAACGAAAAAGATTTTAATTTAAAATAAAAAACAGTTGGATTGAACCAATGAAAACGGATTTTCAACAAACTACGTGAATCCTCAACTAAAATAGATTAATTTTCGACCAAATAGTTGCATTTTTAACAAAACAAAAAAATATTTTCTACCAAAAAGGACGAATTTGAAAAAAGCATACATTTTGAACCAAGTAGTGAAATTTTTTATCAAATAGTTGAAATTTCAACCAAATAGTTCAATTTTCAACCAAAAAGATGAATTTTCTACACAAAAGATTAATTTTTTACTAGAAAAGACGAATCTTCAACAAATTAGATATCTTTTCAATTAAATAGTTTGCACAATGGATGTGATGTAAGTGCGCATTTCAAGCAGACAGTTGCATTTTTGACCAAAAAGGGGAAAAATTCTACAGAAAGAGATGAATTTTCAAACGAAAAAGATTAATGTTCTACAAAATAGTTGAATTTTCAAACAAGCAAAAAATTTGTTAGTCAAAAAAGACAAAAAATTTAGATCATATCCTCGTCAGCCCGAGGATATAAATATTCAACAAAAAAGTTAATTTTCAACTCATCAGTTGAATTTTCAACCTAAAAAAGTTAAATTTTGAAAGAAAAATGTAATAGTTCATATTTCAACAAAAACATATTTTAATTTAAAATAAAAAATGGATTGAAACAACAAAAATTAATTTTCAACAAAACACTTGAATATTTTACTAAAATACATTAATTTTTGTACAAACAGTTGATTTTTTAACAAAAAATGGATTTTTTACCAAAAAAGACGAATTGTCAACAAAATACATCAATGTTTAACCATACAGTGAAATTTTCTATCATATTATTGAATTTTCGAGACCAAAAAACGAATTTTATACAAAACAATTGAATTTTCAACAATAAAGTTCATTTTCAACTGAAGCAGATTAATGTTTAACCAGAAAGTTACGTTTTGAACAAAGAAAAGGTGAAATTTCTACAGAAAGAAATTAATTTTCAAAACAAAAAGATGAATTGTTGAATTTTTAAGCCAAAAGTCGAATTTTTAAGAAAATTGTTGAATTTTCTACAAAATAATTTAATTTTGAAACAAAAAATGAGAGAAAAATGAACTTTCAAACAAAAATAGTTGGATTTTCTTATTGGTTTCTATTAGTTCAGTTCGCATTTATGCGAGGAAACGTTAAAAGAGGGAAAGTATGGGAATAAATAACTTGAAATTTTGATCATTTTTGGACTGGAAATAATATTTTAAATAAACGTTGAACTTTATTTTTAACGATTAGAAAAAAAAATTAGTTTAGAAAACTGGAAATTTTTAGACGGGGAATAATTAAATGAAACATAATATTTAATATTTCTAAATTTTAATAGAAAATCCTGTAAATAAATATAATTTCAACTTGGAAAAAGGAATTTCCGTAAATATTTATAGTTTAGACTTTGAGACAGGGAATTTCGGTAAAGGATTATAATTTTCACTTTGGAATAGGGAATTTCCGTAAGAAATTATAATTTAGACTCGGAACTGACATTTTTTGACATGGAACAGGAATTTTGTAAAATTATTTTAATTCTGATTTAGAAAGAAGAGAATTAAAAAAATTCCATGTTCAAATTCAGAATTATAATGCTTTTACAAAATTTCATGCTCCCAATCAGAAATCTATGAAATATTTTTAAATGATTAGTAATCTCTTGAAATCTTTAAAAATCATTCAAAATCATTCAAATTTTTTTTGAAATTGACCAAAAAAAATTAACAATCGACCGGGAGAAAACCATTAATTTAATTTTTCACGTTATCAATTTAATGATTCGAATATGAAAGATATGACAGCTCTTATTTAGTTTATGCGGAGAAAGTTCTTGAAAGATTTTTTTTACCATGCATGTTTTTATCCAAATTTCGAAAAGTGGTACCATTTACCCGTTATTTGTGGGAACTTTTTGCGATATAATAAATTGCATAAGAAATTTCAGACACTTTTTACGGAGGCCATAAAAACATGCGAAATCTTAAAACCCCTGAAGATTAGGTCTCTCATGAATTTGTCCAGTATCCAAAATAAATAACTACCTCACAACGATATCATTTATGCCTTACGATGATTATTCAACCTCGGTTGAACATAAGCTTGCAGAAGATGTCGCAAAGCAAAAGGTTTACGAAGGTTCTTTCTTACTTGATTGCACGTGCGCCTGCACACGTGCAAGGGTGTGCATTGTCAAGGCTCAAAGTTATGATTATTGGGCCATCCTCCCCACATAATAAAATTCGCGATTTATCTCGAATTTGCGGCTGTCGGCGCAAGTTCTGTGCGAGCGTTAACGTCGCCTTCGCCTCAATTATGCGGTTGCTAAAATAACTTTCGACGAATGCCACTTATGGTCCGTATTATCTCAAGCGTAGATGTCCAGAGCATCATTGGACCATTGGACGAATGACAGGAATTCCTGGCGTTAATTGCGGCACGCCCTAAGGTCACCTTCATCAAAACAAGCGCCGGCCTGTCCGTGACACCTTAAATATTTGCTTTTTATTCCATTTTTTTGTATATCATTTAGCTGCAAAGACAGGGTCAGTTTGGGCATCTATATATCTGGAAAACTTCAGATGGGCCTGTTGTCATGTGATCAGGTCTGATTGCAATATTAAACTGCTGAAGTTGTTTAGATGAAATTGCATTTCCTCAAACAATGTTAATGATGTTTCAAATAAGCTGATGGTATCACAAACAATGCTCAAATATCTTTAGATGAGGTCTATGTTTTCTAAACAGATTTTAGGTTCTACTAGGTATTGGTATCATTTCTTGAAGGATGCTACAACTTCTCAATTTAATTCTTCAAATCTTCCTGTTGCTTCCCATGATGCTATAATATCTTAAAGGATGCTACAGTTGTTTGAATCTGTACTTTTTAAAACAATCTCAGAATATTCCCCATTTGTGTTGCAGTTGTTCTAACTACTTTGAGGTTGTTCAAGCAAGTGCTCAGTTTAATTCCTCAAATCTTTACATTGTTTCCCATGATGCTATAATCTCTTAAAGGATGGTACAGTTGTCACAAAATTGTAATTTTCCAAATGAGATTGTTATTTTATAAACCGAGTGCTACATGTTTGAATTTATTGGTGGATTGTGGACAAGGTGGTACAGGGCATCTGGAAATCTGAAAAACTCCCGATGGGCCCGTTGTCATGTGTGTTACTTATGATGTGGATCGGTCTGATGAAGTGATCAAATTATATTGAAAATTAATTTTTGAGTGGATTGACTATGTATGATTAAAAGATATTCTTCTTCTGGGACACAATATAATAAATCTTCAAATCGTCCTGTACTTTTTAAAACAATTGCAGAGTATTCCCCACTTGTGCTGAAGTTGTTTTAACTATTTTGAGGTTTTTCAAACAAGTTTTCAGTTTAATTCCTCAAATATTTATGTTGTTTCCCATGATGCTATAATCTCTTAAAGAATAGTACAGTTGTCGCAAAGTTGTAATTTTTCAAGTGATGTTATTGTACCTTATAAGTAATGTTGGATTGGTTTCAGATAAGATTGTAGTTTTATAAACCGAGTGTTGAATGTTTGAATTTATTGGTGGATTGTGAACAAGGTCGTATAGGACATTTGGAAATCTGAAAAACTCCCGACGGTCCGGTTGTCATGTGGGTCAGCTTTCATGTGGGTCGGTGTGATGAAGAGATCAAATTATATTAAAAATTAATTTTTGATTGGATTGACTATGTATGCTTAAAAGATATTCTTCTTCTGGGACACAATTTAATAAATCTTCAAATCGTCCTGCTGGTTCCCATGATGCTATATTATCTTAAATGATGCTACAGTTGTTTCAAGCTGTACTTTTTAAAACAATTGCAGAATATTCTCCACTTGTGTTGTAGTTGTTCTAACTACTCTGAGGTTGTTCAAACAAGTTCTCAGTTTAAATCCTCAAATCTTTCTTTTCTTTCCCATGATGCTATAATCACTTAAAGGGTGATACGGTTGTTACAATGTTATAATTTTTCAAATGATGTTATTTTACCTTATAAGTAATGTTGGATTGATTCCAGATGAGATTGTCATTTTATAAACCGAGTGCTAAATATTTGAATTTATTGGTGGATTGTGGACAAGGTCGTATAGGGCATCTGGAAATCTGGAAAACTCCCGATGGGCCGGTTGTCATGTGGGTGAGTCATCATGTGGGTCGGTCTGATGAAGAGATCAAATTATATTGAAAATTAATTTCTAAGCGGATTGACTATGTATGCTTAAAAGGTATTCTTCTTACGCGACACAATCTAAGAAATCTTCAAATCGTCGTGTTGGTTCCCATGATGCTATAATCTCTTAAAGGATGGTACAGCCGTTTAGATTAAAGCTGTACTTTTTTCAAACAATCTTAGAAAATTTCCCTCTCGTGTTGCGGTTCTTATATCTACTTTAAAGTTATTCAAACAAGTTTGTAGTTTTACAAAGAATATTGCAGTTGTTTTATTTGAGGAAGTTTCTCGGACAATGCTAATAATGTTGCTAATGAGTCTTCAATTTCCTTGACAATATTACAGTCGTTAAATGATGTAGCTCATAAACAAATTTGGAATTTGTTTTATATGAGGTGTCAATCTTTTTAACACTGCTGAAGTTATTTAGATAAAGTTATATTTCCTCAAACAATATGAAAGATGTTTCAAATAAGATGATGGTATCGCAAAAAATTTTTAACTAGCTTCAGTTATGGTGAATGTCTGCAAAACAGTTTTGCTGTTCTACCAGATGATGTTATAATTTCTTAAAGGATGCTACAAGTTCTCAGTTGAATTCTTTAAATCTTTCTGTTGTTTTCCATGATGATAATCTCTTAAACGATGCTATAGTGTTACAGTATTTAAATCCTTCAAATTACGTTGTTTTTCCTTATAAGTAATGTTGAAATTGTTTCAGATCAGTTTGTAGTTTTATCAACCGAGTGCTAAATATCCGAATTTATTGTTAGATTCGGGGACAGGGTCGGATTGGTCATCTGGAATTCTGGAAAACTCAAGATAGGAGTTTCTGGGATGTCGTTTCTGGGACACAATTAAAAAAATTCCCGGTGGACTGGTTTCAAAAATTTGTCCAGGGTCGCTTTTTAATCCCAATCCGAGCCTGTGTGAATTCTTGAATCAATTATATGTTATTATGTTGCATACAGAATACCAAATTCCAAAAGACATTTCGTCGTGACGCGAGAACCCAAATTGTTACAAGGCTGCTCTTAATTCAGTCGAATCGATGCGAGTGCAGCTGTGATGCAATTTGCGGGTCCCGTAATCGTTCCAGATTCAAGGTTAAGCCCCACTTACAACCGAGGGAGAATCACGACTTCTGGATGATGAAATAACGGGTCACATGGTGTGAAACATTTGGGTTGGTGATTAACGGATATTTTGCTAAATTAACAATATTATTGAGGCTAGGAACCAATTGAGAAAAATGTTTGAAATAAATTTATTTATATAAAATTTTTGTTGCAATAGAAAAAACATGTTTTCTCTTTCATTTATGGGCATGAACATGTACGTCATTTTTGTTCGACCAACTCTTGTCCACACGAAATGAGGTATCGAGATGATTGTTTGGGAAATGAAATGAAAGCTGTTTCTAGGTTCACCGAAATTCCGTGAGCGTAAAAAAATATTTTCGGTTCGCTTAAAATCTCTCCAGTCTTTAGACATCAAATCAATCAATTTTAAGCCATGAAATTTGAGGTCTTGAAGTTAGGGCATCTTTTCCATTTTTTATTATCTTAGGGGAAAGAAATGAAGGGTGTTCGAGAAGAGCTAGGGATATACAACTTTTTTGTGTATCTTTGGATATTAAGTGAAACCATTTGAAGTTATGAAACGTAGAAAACGAAGGTGTTCTAGAAGAGCTGGGTGGATGAAACTATTTTTGGTATCCTTGGACAACGAATGAAACCATTTTAAGCTTCAAAATTTTAGGTTTATTTTAGAAGTTGTTTGTCTATTTTTTTATTATCTAAGGGGTAGAAAATGATGAAATTTAACTATTTTGGGAATCTTTGGACATCAGCTGAAAGCGTTTCAAGACATTCTTCAGAATTTTCGTTCTTTTTATTATTATCTTAGGGATTGAAAACAAGGGTGTTCTGGAAAAGATAGGGGAATAACAGTTTTTTTGAATTAGGTTGTGTTCCGGAAGACTTTGGTACCTTTTTGACATAATTTTGGTACCAAATGATCCTATTATCAACAGTAAAATTTTAGGTCTGGAAGTTGGATAATTTTTTATGATTTTATATAATTCTTAAGAGTTAAAATTAGGCGTATTTCGAAAGGTGTAGGAGGGTGATACTTTTACGACATCATTTTAGCATCAAAATATCCTATTATTAATAGTAAAATATTAGGTCTGGAAGTAATTTTTTATGATTTTTCCAATTCTAAGGATTTGCATAGGGGTGTGTTCCAGAAGAGGTAGGGATGTCGTATCTTCTGGGCATCATTTTGGCACCAAATAATCCTATCATCAACAGAAACATTTTAGGTCTAGAATTTATGTATTTTTTTAAAATGCTTTCAATTCTTTGGGGTTGAATTGGGGTTTCTGGATATGCTAGGGAAATAAAACTTTTTTGGTATCTTCGATCATTAAATAGAGTCATTTAGAACTTTGAAAAGTTAGATCTCGCGCAAAATTTTTGTTGTTTGTAAACGTCGCAAACTTCAACGAGGTTAGTTTCTTCATCAGGATGGCAGCATTGTTCTATCTACATCCTGAAATCGATTAAGTACTTTCTCAAGCCCACGAGCCAGTACTCGTTTTTCGCATCAAATTTATTAGCGCATTTCAATAATTTATCAGTGAAACCGTCTCGCGTGCTCTCCTCCCTATTAAATTTTTGCCACTGACTTTACATCCTGACCGGAATGAAAAGTTATGCATGTAGCATGACTGGAAGCGTTAAACCCGCGCCAGCGTCTAGCTCCTTTGAAAAAAAAAAATGTCGGCATTACTTCCAGCTCTGAGTGAGCTGGTCCATGATTATAACGCGTACGGTATAATTCATTCTTGATAAAAATGAACCTACCCCTTCGGCATAATCGGGCCGAGCTATCTCGTGTAAACGCCCTTTACTCGATTAAGCGCCTATTCCTGAAACGTAGGCGGTAACCTGTTGCTCTCTATAAATATAAATAGCCTTAAGGAAACATGGTATTAAGTCGTGCGATACAATATTCCCTAGAGTCAAACTCAATTGCTAAAAAGATTGGTTACATTTCTTTTTAATGGCCTCTAATTAAGAGTGATTTAATTTTTCTAATCGTTTCCTCTCACGGAAAAAATGGGGTTTCTATTAGGACCAATTTTTTTTTCCTGAGGAGCTGTGACAAAAAGGAATCTCTCTTGTCGAAAAGGAATCCAAAACGATGAATTTGTTCAAAAGGAGACTCCAGTTGGCAGAGACGGCGGAGCCCTAGGGAGGGGCAAAGTATTGATTTGCCCCCCTCTGAAATCGAATGATTAAATTCATCGGATCGCCGGAACTGGAAATCTTTCGATTCTTTCTTGCTTTGTTCAATCTTTGAAATCCATCTGGAATCTTGATGAAATATTTTAAATCCTTGTAAAATCTTTATAAAATCTTCAAGATGTCATTGCAACCTATGTCAAATCTTTGTGAAATCTTTGAAAATCTTTGCGAAATATTTGAAATATTCGGTAATATTTGCGAAATTATTTAAATCTTTTTTATATGTTGTAGGAAATCATTGAAATCTTTTAAACCTATCCGAAATCTTTGAAATCTTTGTGAAATAATTATAATCTTTCTAAAATCAGTGAACTCTTTTAAATCTATCCAAAATCTTTGTAATCTTTGGGAAATCATTGAAATCTTTGTGCAATCTTTTGAAATTCTGTAAAAATCTTTGTGAAATATTGGTAATATTTTTGAAATATTCGGTAATATTGGCGAAATTATTGAAATCTTTGTGAAATATTTGAGAAATGATAGAAGTATTTGCGAAATATTTGAAATCTTTGTGAATTCTTTGGGAAATCATCAAAATCTTTGTGAATTCTCTAAAAATTTTTGCGAAATCATTGAAATCTTTGTGAAGTCTTTCAAATCTATTCGAAATCTTTGTGAAATCTTTAAGAAATCATTGAAATCTTTGTTCAATCTTTGAAATCTATCTGAAATCTTTGTGAAATAATAGAATTCCTTGTGAAATCTTTCAAATCTATCTGAATTCAAATATTCAAAATGTTGCAATATTAAGATTCTGGTCTTTAAACATCAATGGTCAGGCTGAATGAAAAATTAAGGAATTTTGTAAATGAAGTTTTGCTGCCATCCTGATGTAATATTCTTGTCAGTAATTTATTTGCCTTTTTTGCAGCGCTTCCTCTTGTAGATTACATCTTTAGTTAAAAATGTTGTTATTCGGTTGAAAGTTAAACAGTTTTGTTAAGAAGTCATTCTTCTTGGTTGAAAATTCAACTGTCTGGTTGAAAATTCGTCTTTTTGGGTAAATAATTCAACAATTTTAGTAAAAAAGTAACTTTTTGTTGAAAATTTATGTTTTGGTGTTGAAAATTCAATTGAAATCTTCCGTGGTCGGATGAAATTTTTTTCTTTCTTGACTAAAAAATCTTTATTTTTTCAAAATTCGTCTTTTTGGTTGAAAACTTAACTACGTTTTTAACAATTGATCTTTTGTAATTGAAAATTCAACTCCTTGGGTAAAAGTTTACCTACATAATTTGTTAAAATTTTATTTTTCTGATTCAAGATGCATCACTTTGATTGTAAATTTAACTATTTTATTTGTTGGAAATTCGTATTTTGTTAGAAAATTCATCAATTTAATTGAAAATTCAACTTTTACATTATAAATTGAAAATGTATCTTTTTTAGTTGAGAATGTATCTTCTTGTTTTTGAAATTCATCTATTTTTGTAGAAATATTTTCCTTTTTCTTTAAAATATCAACTATTACATTTCTTGTTGAGAATTCATCTTTATAGGTTTAAAATTCAGCTGTTTGGTTCAAAATTCAAATATTTTCTTGAAAATTTAATTTTTGAGTGGAAAATTTTTTTTTTTTTTGTTTGGTTTAAAATGCAAGTGTTTTTGGTTGAGGTGTAATTTTTCTTGTTTGAGAATTCGATTATTTGGTTGAAAATGCATGTTTGTAGGTTGCAAATGCAACTAGTTGTTTAAAAGTTCAACTATTTTGTTGAAAAGTCATCTTTATTGCTTGAAAGTTCAACTTTCTGGTTAAAAATTAATTTGTTATCTTTGAAAATTCAACTATTTAGTAGAAATTACAACTGTTTTCGGTGGAAGTTTCATCTTTTTTGTTTGAAAATTCCACCGATTTTTGGATTAAAGATTTTTTTTTTCTTCAATATTCAACAATTTTGTTTAAAAATTTAAATATTTTATTGAAAATTCCTCATTTTAGATTTAAATTTTTTTGTTATTGTTGTTGAAAATTCAACTTTCTTATAAAAAATGTAATTATTTGTTTAAAAATGCAACTATTTTGTTGAAAATTTAATTCTTTTATTGAAAATTCAACTATTTTGTTAAAGTCATCATTTATGGTCGAAAATATAACTGTTTTGTGGAAAATTTGTCGTTTCGGATTTAAAATTCATCTATTTTTGTAGAAATTTTCTCCTTTTTGGTTGGAATATTAACTATTACATTTTTGTTGATAATGCAGCATTGTAGGTTGGAAATTCAACTATTTGGATACAAATTTAACTATTTTGTTAAAAATTTAATAACTTGGTTAAAAATTCAACTCTTTAGTTAAAAATTCAACGATTCAATAAAAAATTAAATGTTTTGTTGATCATTCGTCTTTTTGGTTAGAAAAAATGAAAAATCAACTTTTTGGGCGAAAATGCTACCCTCTTCTAAAAAATTCGTCTTTTTGGCTTGAAAATTTAACTATTTCATTAAAAATAGAACTGCTTTGGTTCAAGCTTACTCTTTTTTTTAATTAAAAATTCGACCATTTGGTTCAAATTTCATCTTTTTCTCTTTTACATTAAAGTTCAACTAACTTTTTTGTTGAACATTTAACTGTCATAGTTGAAAATTCAACTTTACTCTAAAAGAATAGTTTTTTTGGCTTAAAAATTCAACTATTTTGTTGAAAAATTTAGTTATTTTTTTGCAAAATTCAAACATTTTGTTTAAAAATAGATGGAAATTCAACTGTTTTGTTGATAATTCTTTTTTGTTTGAAAATTCGATCATTGGGTTGAAAACTGACCTTTGTAGGTTAAAAATTCAACAATTTGGGCAAAAATGAAATTATTATTTAAAAAATTTAATTATGTAATTGAAAATTTTACTATTTTGTTAGAAAGTCATCTTTCTTAGTCGAAAATTCAACTGTTTCGTTGAAAATTCGTCCTTTTGGATTCAAAATTCATCTTTTATAGAAGAAAAGTAATCTTTTTCTAGTTGAAATAAAAAAATAAATCAATTTTAATATTTCAAATTTTGATCCGAAATTGTTTTATTGCGTTTATAAAAGATTCTATTTTAAACATTTTACTAGATTAAAAGTCTGGTATTTGAATATTAATGGTCAGGGAAAATAAAAAATTTGTCATGGAAAAGTCAGAGAATTTTAAAAACGAAGTTTCGTGACCACCCTAATTTTGGATTAATATTTAGCAGTAAGGAAAAAATTGGTTGCTTCTCAAAATTTGGTTTAAAGGACCAAAATTTTTGATTAATTCACCCAAAAATAATAATTTTGCGGATGGAATATTTCTCGTCGAAATATTCCTATATGTATTCATTTAAGTGTAAGTAATCAATTCAATTACATCTTTCTGAAGATGCGCCTCATTTACTTTCATTCCGCCTTCTCATTTTTAATAAATCTCCTTCCTCCTTTTTTTTATTATGTCCACTCAACTTAGAATTTTCGCACCGCCTTGGCAAACTTCACGGACTATTTATCGAGCGAAGATTGCAATCTTGACAAATTTCTGCGTTAACACGTCGAAGGATCTCGCGAAAAGGTTAAAAAAAGAACAATGCGTGCTTCTCCTTTCTTCTTTACCGACTTTGCACCGCCTTAAGTTTAGCATATTACGCACGTGTGCGTCCTGAGAGACTTTTTTCGCTTTTGTGTACCCTGCGCTTTAAAAAGCGATCAGTTTTGTCAGGGTTCGATAAAAAAAAATTAATTTAAATGAAAAGGAAAATGAGAATAAAAAGGATTCTAGAACGATTAGTCACATGCACAGTTTGTGAGACTATCGGTTATTTTCTATTTTATAAATCATGCGTGACCAATTGATGATTAATTATTCCTGTTTCTTTCATCTGTAGTTGCTGCTGATAGTAACAAAATTTTTCAAATTTATCAGACTGTGTTTCTTACAGGCTCCCCTGACCAATAATTTTCATCTTTTTTTTTAGATGCACTTTTTAGATGTACACAAAAATGTATGTAATAGGGTGCACAGTAGGGTGGTCCAAAAATGCATTGCAAAATTTGGTTTCACCCTAAAGGGCAAGGCCTCCCGCCAAAAGTTTCCATTTCCGGAGAAAGAAAACCCCTAATTGTTTTTTTTAATTTTGAATATTAACCGAGAGATGTCCGTTTTTTCTCAAATTGGTATCCTATGCTACTTTTTGTTGAATAATTATATACTTTTGATACATATCTTTTAATGTTTAATCAATTTCTATTGGTTTAAACAATTTTGATTTGCTTAACAGTTTTTTTTTCGAAAACTTTAAAAACATGAAATGAAATAAAATATATATTTATTTTTCTGACAGTATAGTGTATAGAAAGAATATACTAACCATTTTTTAATTGTTTAAACAAGTATAATTTGTTTAAACAATTACTTTTCCAAAAATACTTTTAAAATCGTATTTTCTGAATGAAACATAATATTGAATG
>JAABKJ010001895.1:0-29249 GCA_011634705.1 Andricus grossulariae
AAAAAGTTAATTTTTAACCAAAAAAGGTGAAATTCAATCCAAAAAGACGAATTTTTAGACAAGAAAATTTATTTGCTACCCAAAACACGATTTTTCATCCAAATATTATATAATATAATATTTATTTATTTTTATAATATTTTATATAATGTTTTCTAAGTAAATAGTTGAATTTTTATCCCAAAAATATAAATTTTCACGAGAAAAGGTCATTTTCAACCCAAAAAACGAATTTTCAACAAATAAGTGGAATTTTCAATAAAAAAAAAAAAAAAATTCAAGAAAAAAGTTAATTTTCAACCTGAAAATATGAATTTCCAAGACAAGGTTAATTTTGAACCAAATAGTTTAATTTTCAACCCAAAAATACGAATTTGCAACAAGACAGTTTAATTTTCAACCCAAAAATATGAATTTTGAAGTAAAAAGTTAATTTTCAACCAAATAGTTCTATTTTCAAACCAAAAACACGAATTTTTAAACAAAAAGATTGATTTTCTACGAAAAGGACGATTTTTCAACCAAATAGTTGCATTTTCAACCCAAAAAGATGAATTTTTAACAATAAGTTGAATTTTTATCCCAAAAATATCAATTTTCAAGAAAAAAGTTAATTTTCAACCCGAAAATATAAATTTTCAGGAAAAAAGTTAATTTTTAACCAAATAGTTGAATTTTCAAACCAAAAAGACGAATTTTAAAGCAAGAAGAAAGATTTTATACCAAAAAGGCGAGTTTTCAAACAAATATTTGAGTTTTCAACCAATAAGTTGAATTTTTATAAAAAAAAAAAATTTCAAGAAAATAGTTGAATTTTCAACCCAAAAAGACGAATTTTCAATAAAAGAGTTGAATTTTCATCCGAAAAATATAAATTTTCAAGAAAAAAGTTAATTTAAAACCAGAAAATAAGAATTTTCAAGAAAAAAGTAAATTTTCAACCAAATAGTTGAATTTGATAAGAAAATAGTTTAATTTTTAACCCAAAGAGACGAATTTTCATTTAATAAGTTGAATTTTCATCCCAAAAATATTAATTTTCAAGAAAACAGTTAATTTTCAACCCGAAAATATGAATTTTCAAGAAAAAAGTAAATTTTCAACCAAATAGTTGAATTTGATAAGAAAATAGTTGAATTTTTAACCCAAAGAGACGAATTTTCATTTAATAAGTTGAATTTTCATCCCAAAAATATTAATTTTCAAGGAAAAAGTTCATTTTCAACCCGCAAATATGAATTTTCAAGAAAAATGGTAATTTTTAACCAAATAGTTGTATTTTCAAACCAAAAAGACGAATTTTTTAACAAGGAGATTGATTTTCTATTAAAAAGACGAATTTTCAACCAAATAGTTGAATTTTCTAAGAGAATAGTTTAATTTTCATCCCAAAAATATCAATTTTCAAGAAAAAAGTTAATTTTCAACCCAGAATTATGAATTTTAAAAAAAAAAGTCAATTTTCAATCACATAATGAAATTTTCTAAGAAAATAGTTGAATTTTCATCCCAAAAAGACGAATTTCCAATGAAAGAGTTGAATTTTCCTCCTTAAAATCTAAATTTTCAAGAAAAAAGTTAATTTTCAACCCGGAAATATGAATTTTCAAGAAAATAACCAAATAGTTGAATTTTCAAACCAAAAAGACGAATTTTTTAACAAGGAGAATGATTTTTTACCAAGAAGACCAATTTTGAATCAAATAGTTGAATTTTCTAAGAAAGTAGTTGAATTTCCATACAAAAAGATGAATTTTCAATTAATAAGTTGAATTTTTATCCCAAAAATATAAATTTTCAAGAAGAAAGTTAATTTTCAACCCTGAAATATGAATTTTCAAGAAAAGTCTATTTTTAATCAAATACTTTAATTTTTAAACCAAAAAGACGAATTTTAAAACAAGAAGATTGATTTTCTACCAAAAAGACGTTTTTTCAATCAAACAATTGAATTTTCTAAGAAAATAGTTAAATGCTCAGCCCAAAAATGTCAATTTTCAAGAAAAAAGTTAATTTTTAACCCAAGAATACGAATTTTCAACAAAAGAGTTGAGTTTTCAAACCGGAAATATGAATTTTCAAGAAAAAAGTTAATTTTCAACGAAATAGTTGAATTTTCAAACCAAAAAGACGAATTTTAAAACAATAAGATAGATTTTAAACCAAAAAGGCGATGTTTCAACAAACAAAATTAATTTTCAGCCAAAGAAAGCATTTTTTCAATAAAATAGTTAAATTTTTAACTAAAAAAGATACATTAAAAAAAATTGGAATAGCTAAATCTGCCCTCAGCTAAATATTCAGGTATAAAAATTAGTTTCCAGCCAAATGAAACCAAATAGTTGAATTTTCTAAGAAAATAGTTTAATTTTCATCCCAAAAAAAAAATTTCAAGAAAAAAGTTAATTTTCAACCCATAAATATGTATTTTCAAGAAAAAAGTTTATTTTGAACCAAACAGTTGAATTTTCAACAAAACAGTTGAATTTTCAACCCAAAAAGTAGAATTTTCAACAAATAAGTTTGAATTTTCATCCCAAAACTATAAATTTTCAAGAAAAACGTTAATTTTTAATCAAACAGTTGAATTTTCAAACCAAAAAGACGAATTTTTAAACAAGAATATTGATTTTGTACCAAAAAGACTATTTTTTAATCAAATAGTTGAATTTTCAACCCAAAAAGAAGAATTTTCAACAAATAAGTTTGAATTTTCATCCCAAAACCATAAATTTTCAAGAAAAACGTTAATTTTTAACCAAATAGTTGAATTTTCAAACCAAAAAGACGAATTTTTAAACAAGAAGATTGATTTTCTACCAAAAAGACTATTTTTTAATCAAATAGTTGAATTTTCAACCCAAAAAGACGAATTTTCAACAAAACATTTGATTTTTCAAGAAAAAGGTTAATTTTCAACCAAATAATTGAATTTTCTAAGAAAATAGTTGAATTTTCATCCCAAAAAGACGAATTTTCAATCAAATAGTTGAATTTTCAATCCAAAAAGATGAATTTTCAACAAATAATTGGAATTTCCATCCCAAAAATGTCAATTTTCAAGTAAAAAGTTAATTTCAACCCAAAAAAACGAATTTTCAACAAAAGAGTTGAATTTTTAACCCAAAAATATGAATTTTCAAGAAAAAGGTTAACTTTGAACCAAATAGTTTAATTTTCAACCCAAAAAGACGAATTTTCAACAAAAGAGTTAAATTTTTAACTAGAAAATATGAATTTTCAAAAAAAAGGTTAATTTTGAACCAAATAGTTTAATTTTCAACCCAAAAAGACGAACTTTTAATCAAATAGTTTAATTTTTTAAGAAAATTGTTGAATTTTCAATCCAAACAGATGAATTTTCAACAAATAAGTTGCATTTTCAACCAAATAGTTCAATTTTTAACCCACAAAGACGAATTTTCAACAAAACAGTTGATTTTTCAAGAAAAAGGTTAATTTTCAACCAAATAATTGAATTTTCTAAGAAAATAGTTGAATTTTCACCCCAAAAAGACGACTTTTCAATCAAATAGTTGAATTTTCAATCCAAAAAGATGAATTTTCAACAAATAATTTGAATTTTCATCCCAAAAATGTCAATTTTCAAGTAAAAAGTTAATTTCAACCCAAAAAGACGAATTTTCAACAAAAGAGTTGAATTTTTAACCCGAAAATATGAATTTTAAAGAAAAAGGTTAATTTTGAACCGAACTTTTAATACAATAACTAAAAAATTAATAAAATACCTCAAATTTAAAAACTTGAAATTTCTAAATGAAAAAAAACATGTTCAAATCAGTCACTTGATATTTAAAAAAAAAAATCTGGAAATTAAACTTTGAATATTGTATCTAAAAAATCATTGTCAGTTTACAACAAATTTTTCTCTCAAGATTGACTAAAAAAAAAACCTATTTACTAACCGATTTGCAAAGTAAAACCTTGATGAATTTTCTCGATTCTGGCAAATAGGTTAGATTCATGTTTTTCAAGAAACACGAGTTGCATTATGCGTGTGACCGAGGTAAAGAAATACGTCACTTTTTCGCACAGTCATTAAAATACACCCGAATTCAATTAACTGCATTAGCTGTCATACATAATGAGAATTCTCAGGAAAAACTAGTGTATGAGTTGATCAGCTGAGAATAGCTTCGGGTCAGGTGAGGTTAGGTCGCGTAGGTTGTCACAGTGCGCCACATGTGACACGTGCATCCCAGCCAATCACGAGTCGCGACCCTGACTGCCGTAAAAACCCCCGCGGGAAATTTAAATTTCAAATTTAATCACTTCCCCAAAAAGACTAATAACTCTTTCTCCAAACAAAAAAAGACTCACCTTTCTTTTGAGCACCATTGTTCAAAGTGAATTAATCGAGGCACAACTCGTATCCAGAAATTGGGCACAAAACTTCGCACATTCTAGGCTCACAGTTTTTTTTATTTTAATTTTTTTTTATTATAACTATGGACGTAAATCGATATAAAATATAGAAAAATAGGAAACTAAATTTTGATTCGCGCACAACACTGAGTTCATTAAAATATCCTTGGTACCTCACTTTTTTCGCAGATCATTAATTAAAAAATGGGAGATTAATTTTGATAGTAAATTGAGAATAGAGGAAAATTTATGAGTTTTTTTTTCTTAAGAATTCGCGAAGAGAGTGACGATTTGCACGCGCGGTCGCCTTCGAATAATGAATTTGAATGCATCGAAGACGGCTACTAATATTTTATTTATCGGTTCTAGAAGGAGGAGAGGCGAAGTATAATCGAATGGTGGGGAGATAAGGTTTTGTCCCCTCCAGGCATTGACGTTTTTGATTGGATGGATAAATCCGGTAACTATTTTTTATCAGAATAACGAATACACACTCTGGCGTAATCTGAAAAAGTATGAAAAAGATGCGATAAGGAAGAGAAAAGATGCGATAAGGGAGAGAAAGACTGAGGAAATAAATATTTATGATAAGGATAAGAATTTATCAGAAATCAGTCTTGACCGGCCCCTCAGATAAGAATAGGTGTTTTTAAATATTACTTTTCGATACTATTTATTATTATTATATATTTATTCGATTTTTTTTAAATTACTAATGACCCTTTCTTAAGAAAAAAATCTACCAAGTGGAACTACTTTGTTACAAATTCATTTTTTTTGGTTGATGATTCATCATTTTAGATAAAAAAAAAATTTCAACATTTTTTTTGTTGCTTTTCCTCAATGTCAATTGGATATTTTGAAAAAATTGAAGCAAGGAATGTTGCCAAATTCACAAAAATAATTAAAGATTTGTTTCAGTTGAATGGCAGTGACAAAGAGTGTCACATTTGTGTGTATAATGACACTGAAAAAAATTAAGAATTATTAATGTAAAATTTTATTATTACATTTTCAGTCAACATAATTATTTTCATCCAAGAAAAAAGGAATTTTCAACGAAATAGTTACATTTTCAACCAAACTGGTGAATCTTTGATAAAAAAAATGAATTCTTAACAATAAATAATAGTTGACCTTCCCATCAGAAATTTTTTATTTTTAAATAAAAAAATTATTAAATTTAAAGCAAAAAACACGAGTTTGCAACAAAAGAGTTGAATTTTCAACCAAGACAGATTTTTCAATCAATAAAGAAAAAAATTTCATACAAAATGTTGAGTTTTTAAGCCAAATAAGTGAGTGTTTAATAACTGAAAAAAATGAAGTAGCAAAAATGAAGTAGCTACATTTTTAGTAAAAAAAATTCATCTTCAAAAAAAAAAAAACAATTTTCAACCAAATTTGTTAAATTTTCAACAAAAAATAAAATAGATTAATTTTAAGTTAAAGAAATAAGTTTTAACCAAATAAAATAAATTTTAAACAAATTGTTAGATTTTTAATTAAAAAAATTAATTTTCTACCTAAAATATTAAATTCTATAAAAAAAAATCGAAGAAAAATGGACTAGTTAGATTTTTGGTTAAAAAAATTCATTTAAAAAAAAAACGAATTTTCAATAAAATTTATTAATATATTAACAAAATAAATGAATTTTTAACTAAAATGATGCATATTCAATGAAAAAAAAAAATACTTTTTTAACCAAATAGTTGAATTTTCTTTAAAAAAAAAACAAATCTTCAACTAATTAGATGAATTTTCAACTAAAAAAGATAAATTTTCAACAAAAACTAGATTAGTTTAATTTTAAGTTAGAGAAATATGTTTCTAACCAAATAAAATAATTTTTTAACGCAATAGTTCAATTTTCAATTTAAAAAATTAATTTTCTACCAAAAAGATTAAATTTCTATAAAAAAATTCGACAAAAAATGGAATAGTTAAATTTTTAATTAAAAAAAAATAATGTTCTACCAAAAAAGAATAATTTTCAACAAAATACATGAATTTTAACCAAATATATTAATTTTTAATAATATTTTCAACTAAAAAGTTTAATTTATAATTTTCTACAAAAAAAGACACATTTTTAACAAAATAGATGAATTTTCAACAAAAAATATAATAGCTTAATTTTTAGTTGGAAAAATAAGTTTTTAAGCAAATAAAATAAATTTTTAGCGAAAGAATTCAATTTATAACAAAACAAATAAATGTTGTACACAAAAAAATTGATTGTCTAATAATAGAAATAATTTTCGACAAAAAATTTAGTTAGTTTTTTAGTTAAAAAATCAATTTTCAAATCAAGAAAAATCAATTTGAAAAATAAAACAATTTTCCACAAAAAAAATAATTTAAAAAAATACATGAATTTTCAACCAAATAGTTGAATTTTCAACTGAAGAAGATAAATTTTTAACAAAAAATAGAATAGTCCAATTTTAAGTTAGAGAAATAAGTTTTTAACAAAATAAAATAAATTTTTAACGACATAGTTTTATTTTCAACCAAACAAATGAATTTTTTACCATACAAATATTTCTATCCATACAATAAAAATCTTGACTAAAAATGGAATAGTTAAATTTTTAGTTGAAAAATTAATTTTTAATAAAAAAACTAATTTTCAACCGAAGAAATTAAATTTCAACCAAAAAGTGTAATTTTCTACCAAAAAATAATAATTTTTAACAAAATACATGCATTTTCAACAAAATATTTTAGTTTTTAACAACATTTTCAACTAAAAAGGTTAATTTATAATTTTCTGAAAAAAGACAAATTTTTAACAAAATAGATGAATTTTTAATTGAAAACAACAATTTTCAACAAAAAATATAATAGTTTAATTTTTATTTGGAGAAATAAGTTTTTAAGCAAATAAAATAAATTTGTAGCGAAAAAGTTCAATTTACAACAAAACAAATGAATTTTTTACCTAAAAAAATTGATTATATAATAATATAAAAAATGTTCGACACAATATTTATTTAGTTTTTTAGTTAAAAAATTAATTTTCAAATCAAGAAAAATAAATTTGAAAAATAAAACAATTTTCCACACAAAAAAAAATAATTTAAAAAAAAACACGAATTTTCATCCATATAGTTGAATTTTTAACTGAAGAAGATAAATTTTTAACAAAAAATAGAATAGACAAATTTTAAGTGAGAGAAATAAGTTCTTAACCAAATAAAATAAATTTTTAACCACAAAGTTTTATTTTCAACCAAACAAATGAATTTTCTACCAAAAAGATTAAATGTCTACACAATACAAATTTTGACTGAAAATGAAATAGTTAAATTTGTAGTTCAAAAAATTAATTTTCGAAAAAAAAATAATTTTCAACCAAAGAAATGAAATTTCAACCAAAAAGTATAATTTTCTACCAAAAAATAATAATTTTTAACAAAATACATGCATTTTCAACCGAATATTTTAACTTTTAATAACATTTTCAACTAAAAAGGTTAATTTATAATTTTCTACAAAAAAAAAAGAAAATTTTTTAACAAAATAGATGAATTTTTAATTGAAAAAGTTACATTTTCAACAAAAAATAGAATACTTTAATTGTTAGTTGAAGAAATAAGTTTTTAAGCAAATAAAATAAATTTTTAGAGAAATAGTTAAATTTACAACAAAGCAAATGAATTTTTTACCCCAAAAAATTGATTGTCTAATAATAGAAAAAATTTTCAACAAAAAATGTAGTTAGTTTTTTAGTTAAAAAATCTATTTTCAATAAAAGAAAAATTAATAAAAAAAAAACAATTTGCCACAAAACAAATAATTTTTAACAAAATACATGAATTTTCAAACGAATAGTTGAATTGTCAACTGAAGAAGATTAATGTTCACAAAAACATGATTCAGTTAAATTTTCACATGAAAAATTAATTTTCAATAAAAAATCTAATTTTGAACCAAAAAGATTAATTTTCTACCAAAAAAAATTAATTTTTAATATAATACATGAATTTTCAACCAAAAAGTTGAATTTTTAACTGAAGAAGATAAATTAAAAAAAAATATAGAATAGTCAAATTCTAAGTTAGAGAAATAAGTTTTTAACGACATAGTTTTATTTTCAACCAAACAAATGAATTTTCTAACAAAAAGATTAAATGTCTATACAATAATAATTTCAACTAAAAATGAAATAGTTAAATTTTTAGTTGAAAAAGTTAATTTTCAATAAAAAAAAATTTTCAACCAAAGAAATAAAATTTCAACCAAAAAGTATAATTTTCTACCAAAAATAATCTTTTTTATCAAAATACATGCATTTTCAACCGAATATTTTAATTTTTAATAAGATTTTCTAGTAAAAAGTTTAATTTATAATTTTCTACAAAAATAGACTAATTTTTAACAAAATAGAAAAATAGAATTTTCAATTGAAGAAGATAAATGTTTAACCAAACATCGAATAGTTAAACTTTCAGTTAAAAAAATAATTTAAGCAAATGTTTAACCAAACATCGAATAGTTAAATTTTCAGTTAAAAAAATAATTTAAACAAATGTTTAAAAACTACTTAAATTTTTAACAAACAAAAATTTTCAACTAAAATGATGAATCATTAACCACAAAAATGAACTTTTAACTAAAATGATGCATCTTCAATACAAAAAAAAATCAATTTATAACCAAATAGTTGAATTTTTAACCCAGAAGATGAATTTTGTACCAAAGAAAGACAAATCTTTAACAAAATAGATGACTTTCCAACTAAAAAAAAATTGTCAACAAAAAATAGAATAGTCAAATTTTAAGTTAGAAAAATAAGTTTTTGACTTAATAAAATAATTTTCCAACGAAATAGTTAAATTTTTAACGAAACAAACGAATTTGAAACTAAAAAGATTCAATGTCCATAAAAAAAATTTCGACGAAAAATTGAAGTTAAATTTTTAGTTAACAACATTAATTTTCAATAAAAAAAAACGAATTTCCAACCAAAGAAATGAAATTTCAACCAAAAAAATTAATTTTCTACCTGAAAAGAATAATTTTTAGCAAAATACGTGAATATTCAACCAAATATTTTAATTTTTAATGGAATTTTCAACCTAATAATTGAAAGCTCTTAATTATGTGTGTCAATTTTGCAACATTCCTTCCTTCGACTTTTTCAAAGTACCCAATCGCCATTGAGGAAAAGCGATGACAATGCTTTCGAGATTTTAGTGACACACCTACTTTTTAGAGAAAGATTAGTTTTCGATACTTTTTGTCAATATTTTTTAGCCAAAAATAAATGTATTCGATTTTCTCAAATTACTATACAGCAATTTATTATATTTTTATTTGAGAATTGATCTTTTCTTATTAATAATTTTGTTGTTCTGTTGAAAATTAATTTCTTTCACAGAAAATTTAACTATTTAGTAGAAAATTCGTTTTTTTTGATAGGTATTCGAAATTTATTGCAGAGTTCGAGGTTTGTATCCATAAACCTAAAGTTAATCGGATCTTACATCTTTTTACTGAGTTCACACATCCCATATATCTAGATTCTAACAGGTTATGGGCCCGGAACCTTCGGAAGTGATTGTGCGGTGATAAAACGCGATAAGTTTGATCAGCAATTTTTGATAGGTTAGCGTCCCTTGTAGTGAATCGCGGAGCAAAATGAGTGCGTCAAGTTTCGCTCGTATCGAGACTCTTAAGAAAGAGAACTACGACACGTGGAATATGCAGACGGAAGCGTTACTCGTGAAAAACGATGCCTGAGGTTATGCGAGTGGGGAAAATGTGAAACCAGAATTTGCCGCTGGTGACCAGTGATGCCAATGTGGACGCCTTGAGCTACTGCGCTTGCGTTAGGGTCGCGCGCTAGTTGGCCGCAGTTGGCGCGGAATTCAAAATGGTTATTAAAAATAATTCTTGCAATTGAAATCAATGATTAACATAAAATTCACAATAATGTATATAAATTTTATTTATTGAAATTTTATCTGTGAAATCCAAGTTAGTTTTTGGAATTCAATTAAAATAAACTATTACTTAGAAAATATGTGTTATAAATTTTTTTCTCAACTTGAATCCAAATTTATACATTTTACATGTATTTTTGTGCATTTTATATTAACAATTTATTTTAATAAAAAGAATTGTAATTAATACTCATTTTAAACTCCGCGCCAACTGTGGCCAACCAGCGCGCGATCCTGAGGCAAGCGCAGTAGCTCAAGGCGCCCACATTTTTTTTTACGAGGGAAGGTGGAAAATGTTCAACGCACCGTGAAGGGTCCACACTTCACGGTAGTGTGGGGATCTTAGTCGCATCATTACAATGAGCCTGACGTATATAATATTCAATTATACCTTGCGTATAATTATACATGATACCAAATCAACTTTTTCATTATAATAATACCACCACGGGACCCACTAAAAACCACCACCCTTTCTCCTTGGCATTAATCCCCTCGAAACCGCTTTCGCATTACTTCAGGGGGGCCATTTCTTTGCCTACTAGGGCTTCTGCTGGTCTCATTGCTGCTGGTTAAGACGCCCACATTGACATCACTGCTGGTGACGCTGTCGCAGCAGCCCGAGTGAGTGAGTGGTTGAAAAACGACAATAAAGCTAAGTCCGATCTCATCTTGTATATCAATCCCTCTGAATTGAAGCAAATTAAGGGCTGTTTAACTTCTCGCGAAGTTTGGTTGAAATTACAGGCTCTGCTGTGCCAGAGAAAGATCAGAATGAAAACGTCGAAGAAGATAGGAACGAGGGCATCGCAGAAAATCAGGTAGAGGACATCAAAGAACTATCGAGAAGGTATCCAGGAAGACCGACAAAAATTCCTTACCGGAATGAGAGGAAGACCCCGGAAGCAGTACCAGGAACGACGTGATGAGGCTCAGAACGTAGAACCAGAAGAAGCACATCTAGCAGAGTTACCTACGAAGCAGGTAATGTCTGGTCCCGACGCCGAAGAATGGTATCGTGCCATGGCAGTCGAAGTAAAGTCGATCATCAAAAACAACACTTGGGAACTCGTAGAGCGTCCGGTTGATCGCGAAGTTATCGGCAGCCGTATGTTATTGAGAAATAAATACAAACCGGATGGATCTTTGGAGAGAAGAAAAGTGCGAATAGTAGCGCGGGGTTTCGCTCAACGTCCGGGAATCCATTCCAACCAGATATTCGCTCCAGTAGCTCGTCTAGGATCTATTCCAGAGGTATCGGCTCCAGGAATCGAACCCCGGAGACCTCTAACGTGAAATCCGATCCCCTAACCGCCTGAGCCACCGAGCTTCTTAAGCTAATTCATGTCATTATTGTAATTGGCCCACCTTCCACCCACAGATACTCATGACCTGGTACTTCGCTACTAAACACGGTCGCGAAACGCTGCAAGTTATTGTTTAGGGGAACACTTATGTCTATTATTCTCATATGTTGAGCACGTTTATCTAACCAGAGGACATCTGGATGATTGTGTCTGACTAGGTGGTCTGTCAGAATAGTCAAGTTCCAGTAAAGGAGATGGTGTTCGTTCTCTAGTTCTTTAACTGGGCTATATTTGTAGTAAGGCTCAAATTTCTCTGGTAAGCCAGTGTTCAGGGTAATTTGTAGGTGAATGATCCCAGCAAGATCATGTATACGCGTGTATTCAAGTAAGCATCGCATAGCCATTAATTATGTGTTTGATGTTCTCATTGGGATCTCCACAAAAGCGGCATCTGTCAACCACTGCCGCCATACTGAGGATATGTTTTTGGTCATTCCTCGTCTTGCTTACCCTGTCCTGGATGGCAATGACAAATCCCTCAGTCTCCGGAAAGAGTTCGCCCCGCCTTAACCAAAGGTTTCAAGCATCACTATCCACGCGAGGGAGATCTAATGTTTGAAGGTCATACAATCAACGAACATCCATAACACCTCTGCCTCCAAGCTTGCGTGCTAGAACTATTCTTTCTACAGCTCTCCTCTCATGGCGCATTCGGTGTTCAGACATTTTCACACGGATGATTCTGTTGAGCCTTTGTGATGTTCTCCGCACTGAGGCCGGACGCCAGAACCAGATTAAGGCTGCCCGAAAAAGCCGTCTCAAGCACCATTTTAATCGCAGAGTGGAGCGGACTCCTTGCCTGCAACATGCCAAGGTACCTGTACGATTCTTCATCAGTCATTGTCCCAATAAGATCGCAGTCGTCTAGCATCTGTAGAGTATTTACCACTCCATGGGACAAATGCATCTTTCTGCATTTGCTCAAGCTCAGAGACATCCTGATGTCATTGGAGAACTGCAGTAAGATGTTAAGTAAGCTGTTCAGTTTTGACTCTGAGCTTCCGTAAACTCATAGTACGTGTTGTTGAGTGTCCAACTTAGCATTTTCAATGCTAAACAAAACCATAGTGCATTGGAAGAATGACCTTGGAAGATTCTTCGTTTAATGGACAAGGACCGGGTATCCCTGATCACCCCACCACTAAAACATTTCTTCCTTATCTTCCGAAAACAAGTTGGGTAGCTTGAGTGCCCGCATTGCCATCAATAACCTTCTATCCTCCCGTTTCTAAGGTCGGATTTTAGACTGCTATTCTCGAAAGTACTGCTGTTGGTTCCACGAATACACCAGGAATCCAAGCTAGGCTGCTTTGCTGCCCTTAGGAGATCTTTGCTGACGATGATATTGATTTTAGCTCCAGCCCAAGGTTGTAATCCGCCAGCAGCTTCAATGAGCCAAGTTCAGGACACTTCCTGGGAACAAATGACGACAAAAGCATCATTATTGAAGCGAAAATGTTTAAATCTTTAGATTACTTCTTCAGATTGCAACCCCATCGATTTCCTTCTCTAATGCCGCTTCAGTTGCCTGGACCTGGTCGACATCGAGTTTGGTTGTTGGAAACCCCCTCAGTAACAGGGCTAGGGGGCTACGAGCTCAAATGCCGAGAGATGGCACCACCGTCGCAAGTTACCGACACCCACAGATGGCGCCACCGACAAAGGGAAGGTTCTGTTTCGTACTAAGTTACCGACCGTTAGTACAATGCTATCACGGCAGGAATCTGCATCAACGACCTCACTGTTTTACCGACTGCCGGTAACTTTGCACGGAACAGAACTCTCCCTTTTGTCTGTGACGCCATCTGTTGGTGTCGGTAACATGCGACGGTGGCGCCATCTCTCGGAATTTGAGCTCGTAGCCCCCTAGCCCTCATACTGTTTTCGATACTTTTTTTCAATATTTTTTTCTCAAATGGAGTATTAATTTTTTTTAATATGCAAAAATTAATTATATTTTTAGTTTAGAATTCATCTTCTTTGGTTAATAAGTTTATTATTCGGTTGAAAGTTTGAGTATTTTGTTAAAAATTCAACAATTTTGTTAAGGTCATTTTTTTTTATTGAAAATTCAACAATTTGATTGAAAATTAGTCTTTTTTAGTGTTAAACTATTTTGTTGAAAATTCGTCTATTTTTTGTTGAATTCAGCGGTTTTTCATTTTAAATTAAAATCTTTTTTGGCTGAAATATCAACTATTTTTTGTTGTTGTTGACATTTCATCTTTTTTGTTGAATATTAAACTACTTGGTTGAAAGTTGAACTGCTTTGTAAAAATTCATTTTTATTGTGGTTGAAGATTTATTTCCTTTGTTGATAATTTAACTGTTTTGTTGAAAATCTGCTTTCTTTTTGGTTGAAAATCATTTTTTTATAGAAAATTCAACTACGATATCTGGTTAAAAATTAACTTTTTCTGGTGAAAATTTATATTTTTGTAGCGAAAATTCCAGTCTTTTTGGCTCAAAAATTCAAGTATTTGATTAAAAATTAAAATGTTTTGTAGAAAATTCGTCTTTTTGGTTGATAATTCAAATATTCAATAAAAATAAAAATTATTCAATAAAAATGTAATATTATTATTAAATTTCATATTTTTGGGTTGAAATTTCAACCGCTTCTTTAAAAAATTTCTCTTTTTGTCCTGAAAATTAAACAATTTGGTTGAAAATTCTTCATTTTGGTGGGAAATTAATTTTCTTGGTTGAAAATTTATCTTTTTGGTGGAAAATTCAACTATTCGGTTGAATATGAACTTTTCTGTTAAAACTCATATTTTCGGATTGAAGGTTCAAAAAATTCTGAAACTTCTGCAATTTAAAAACACAAATTTTCAAATTCTCGAAAATAGTAAATTCCTAAAATTTCATAATCTGAAAATTTCGAATTCCCGTATTTTTAAATTCGCGACAAAAAGATAAGATAAATTAGAATTTTAAAATTCATCAGTTTAGTTAAAAAAAATTTTCTTGGTTGTAAATTCAACTCTTAAAATGAACTCTTCTGTTAAAAATTCATGTTTTCGAGTTGAAATTTCAACTGTTTTTTAGAAAATTTGTCTTTTTGGATTGAAAATTAATAAATTTGGTTAAATTTGTTTTTCTGTTTTAGTTGAAATTTCCGAAAAATGAAAATTCCCGAAAGTGAACAAAACCTATTTTTCTCGAAAATTCATGTATTTTGTAAAAAATTCATCTTTTTTGGTAGAAAATTATTGTTCTAGTTTGAAAATTCATCTTTTCTGTTGAAAATTCAACTATTTTTTCTTTTTAATTTTTAATTATTAAATTCTGCATTATAAATAAAAATGCCTAAAGCAATTACGAAATCTGATTTCTCCCATTTTTTCTCTACTGTTGAAATCTGCTTACAAACACAAAATCGTGCCTTGCAACACATTGTATTTGATTTAATGATTGACGTCTTTTATCGCTCGATTATTATTTTCACCGAAGATCTTGCTGAAATCCTCAAAATTAAGAAATAAAATACAAATATTAATCAAAATTGACAAAAATTATAAGATCAACCAATTAACAAATTGTTTAGTAACAAAATGTAGTTCAATGTTCAATTCAACTAGAATAAATGAAAAATATTCGGAATTTTGATTACTTTTTATCCTTTCCATAAACAAAATATTGATCGAAATACACACTTTGCAAAATTACGTAAAAATGCTTTCAAGTCGAATGTTAGAATCGGAAAAAACTAATTTTTTATTCATATCAATGACTCATCGACCAGGAAACGATTGAACAAATTTTTCAAAGGAAAAAGAAAAAGACGGTGTTATTCTCTGATAAGTAATTAATTCCAAGAGTTCACGAACTTACGAATTCGATTAGGAAAAAAAATCGAAAATTTTAAGCAATTAAAAAAATTTGTATTTCGCACTTTTTATTTGTATTGTACTTTAAGAATATTAGATTTTGTAAAAATTCTTTTCAATGAGCAAACTAATATTTTTTGATAAATTTTATTGTACAATAATTATGTGTGCGTCAATGACCGAGGAAGTAAACAAATTTGCTTGAAAATGATTCGATCCAATTTTTACAAGGCCTAGATTCTTTATCGCGTTTCCACAAAATAATGCGCAACAGTTTCACTATTATTATTCTATTTTCTGTAAATAGTTCACATGATGGACAATTTCCTTATCAGAAGCATTTTAAATTGAACTATATTTTTCGAAAGAGAAAATTAATAATTCTTTTGAATTATTTATTATATTTATTAATATTTGTATTTAATATAATATTTTTTAATATTTATTAAATTATTGTAAGGATTATTTATTGAATTCAATAGAAAACGAATTTTCAAAAAAACTTACCCCAAAAGGGAAATCGTTTAATGGTATAATGATAATAATAGTTTAATTTTCCACTAAAGAAATGAACTTTTAACTAAAACGATGAATCTTCAAATAAGAAAATTAATTTTTAACCAAATAGTTGGATTTTCAAACAAAACTATGAATTTTCTATCCAAAAGGACAATTTTTCAACACAATACATGAATTTTCAACTAAAAAATCTCAAACTTCAACAAAAAATGAAATTGTTAAATTTTCAGTTAAAAAAATTTAATTTTTATTTTTAAAAAATTTCCAACAAAATAGTTAATTTTTCAACCAAAGAGATAAATCTTCAATGAAAAAAAAAATAATTTTTAACATAATAGTTCTAATTTTAAAGAAGTATAGTTACATTTTCAACCAAAAAGAAGATTTTTAAACAAAATAAATGATTTTCCGACCAAGAAAGATAAACTTTCAAACAAAAAGAGAAAAGTTAGATTTTCACTTTAAACAATTAATTTTCAACCAAAAGAAAAAACAAATTTTCAACAAAATAGTTCAATTTTCCACCAAAGAAATAAACTTTTAAAGTAAAGTGATGAATTTTCAAATAAAAAAATTAATGTTTAACCGAACAGTTGAATTTTCAACCAAAAGCTTGAATTTTCTATCCAAAAAGAAAAATTTTCAACAAAATAGATGAATTTTCAACAAAAACAAAAATGAATTTTTAACAAAATAGTTCAATTTTCCACTAAAGAAATAAACTTTTAACTAAAATGCTGAATCTTAAAACAAAAAAAATTAATTTTCAACTAAATAGTTGAATTTTTAAACAAATAGTTCTATTTTCTAACAAAAACATGAATTTTCAATTCAAAAAGACAATTTTTAAACAAAATACATGAATTTTCAAATAAATAATATAAACTTCAACAAGAATTGTAATAGTTAAATTTTCAGCTAAAAAGTCTAATTTTCTAATAAAAATGGCGAATCTTCAAATAAAACGGATTAATTTTCAACCAAAAGTGGAAAAGTTAAATTTTTATTTAAAAATATTAATCTTGAACAAAAAAAAAACGACTTTTCAAAAAAATATTAAATACATGAACAAGAAAATAGGATAGTTACAATTTCATTTAAAAAAATAATTTTTCACAAAAAAAAAATCTTAACAAAGTAGTTTAATTTTCCAGGAAGGAAATGAACTTTCAACTAAAATAATGAATCTTCAAATAAAAAATTAATTGTTAAACAAATAGCTAAATTTTCGGTGAAAAATAATATTTCGACTAAAAAAAAATGAATTTGCTACAAAATAGTTAAATTTTCAACAAAAATGATGAATTTTCATGCATGAAGATTAATTTTCTACCGAAAAGAAGAGTTTTCAACAAAAAAGTTCATTTCCAACCAAAAAAGATGAATTTTCTACCAAATAGTTGAATAATAAAAAAAGAAATTAATTTCCAATCAAATAGTTGCATTTTTTGTTTAAAAATTAATTTAAAACAAAAAAATTAAGAATTTTCAACGTGAATATCCCACCGAAAAATATTAAATCTCAAACGATAAAAGGTTTTAATTGCAAATAAGTGTGAAGACCCTAATTATTCACTCAGAATGGATAATTTGTTTTAATCACCGTTTCTACTTTAATCTCGCTCAGATAAGAAAAATTAACACATTCTTTTTACCGCTGATTAAGTAAAGATCCGGTTACGTGTGCTCAAGTGTTTTATTTGTCGAGTGTCCAATCACCCAATTTTTCTTGACAATGAATATTGTTTTCGATAATTGTATCTTTTATCCGCGAGGATTACTGATTTAAACCCCAAGCTTTGATATTAAAGTTTGTTGATTAAATTATCAATAAACAAACAACAAAATTGGCAAAAATCATTTCGAAAATAATTCTACTTTCGAAAAAAAATCCATCGTCGACTTCCAGGAATACGTAATTGTGTACAAATCAGTTGCAAATTGAACTGGATTTTAGAAAATTCGTTGAAATTTTTGTCTTCTTGGTTCAAAATTAATATGGCTTCAGTTGAAAGTTGAACTACTTTGTAAAAATTCATTTTTTTGTTACAGATTCATCTTCGTCTGTCTGGTTATGAAACTGCGTCGCACGCATTATGCGATTACGCAGAAGTGCGTGCTTCCCACTTGAACTCTTTTGCTAGGTGTTTTGGTGAAAAAAGTGATGTGCTTTTGGATGCTGCTGTCTTGGATAAACAGAGAGAGAGAGAGAGAGAGAGAGAGAAAGAGAGAAAGAGTTCGGAACGAAAAGTAAGACCTGTCATTGGAACACAATCAGATCGTCTCTGTCTATCTCACATGGTGAAAAGAGAGGTCCGTTCGACTTGAAGCATCAGACTCCCACTTTAGTGTTTTGTAATGTCAAACTGTCAAGTGTTGGCGTGAGAATGATAAAAACTGTGTTTTTCGTGGACAGTTAATTTAATATTTATAAAAGTAAGTCACTTTATGTTAAATAACTTCTTCGTATGTCTGGTTATGAAACTGCGTCGCACGCATTATGCGATTACGCAGAAGTGCGTGCTTCCCACTTGAACTCTTTAATAACAGTAATACTTTAAGAAATATGAAATGTTTGTGATTTTCCATTTTCTACTTCGAATATCACGAAAACTGTTACTCATAGGCTAAAAATTAATGCAATATAAAATGTGCATTTTGATGAGATCTACAACTTTTGCCTGACATATTTTTCGAAACTTCCATTATTAATGGAAATAAATGTAAAAACCAAGATTTTATACGTTTTTTATGGGTTTTCCCGTACAAATAAAATTTGCGCCAATTTTTACTATCATATTCGTAATTAGCGCATCAAAATACATGAGTATACGTAGTTTAAAAAAAAAATTGGAGGTCCGACGCTTTCAGAACCTAATCCAAAATTCGTCTTTTTGGTAGAAAATTCAACTGTTTGGTTGAAAATGAACTTTTTTGTTGAATATTCATATTTTCGGGTTAAAAATTCGTCTTTTTGGGTTTAAAAATTCCAATATTTCGTTCAAAATTACTTTTTTGTTGAAAAATTATATTTTCAGGTTGAAAATTTAACTGATTTTTTGAAATTTCATCATTTTGATCGAAAATTAATCTTCCTGGTTAAAAATTCATGATTTTTGTGAAAAAATTCAACTAAATTGGTAGGAAATAGAACTATTTAGTTGAAAATTGACTTTTATGTTAAAAATTCAACTGTTCTGTTAAAAACTGTTCTGTTTTGGTTATAAATTCTACTTTCGGGCTAAAGATTTTAGTATTTTATTGAAAATTTGTCTTTTTGGTAGAAAATTGTGCTATTTGGTTACAAATTACATTTTTGTTGAAAATTTATATTTTCGGGTTGAAAATTTCACTGTTTTATTGAAAACTCGTATTTATGGCTTGAAAATTCGACATTTATAAAAGTAAGTGATTTTCTGTTAAATAACTTCTTCGTATATCTGTTTATGAAACTGCGTCGCATGCATTATGCGATTACGCAGAAGTGAGTGCTTCCCACTTGAACTGTTTCGCGAGGTGTTTTGGTGAAAAAAGTGATGTGCTTTTGGATGCTGTTGTCTTGGACAGCTGATTTAGTATTTATAAAAGTAAGCTATTTTCTGTTAAATAACTTTTTCGTCTGTCTGGTTATGAAACGTTAACTGATTTTTTGAAAATTCATCATTTTGATCGAAAATTAATCTTCCTGATTAAAAATTCATGATTTTTGTGAAAAAATTGAACTAGTTGGTAGGACATTGAACTATTTGGTTGAACATTAACTTTTTTGTTGAAAATTCGAACTGTTTTGTTTTAATTCGTTTTTTTTTGTGTTGAAAATACGACGTTTTTTTTTTAATTTTTTCTTTTTGTTAGAAAATCCAATTATTTGGATGAAAATGGACTTTTTTGTTCAAAATTCAACTGTTTTGTTAAAAATCCTTCTTTTTTGGTCAAAACTTCTACTTTTTGGGTTAAAAATTGCACTATTTCGTTATTATTACCTTTCTGTTGAAAATTGATATTTTCAGGTTGAAAAGTTAACTAATGGGTTGAAAATGAACTTTTTTGTTGAAAATTCAACTGTCTTGTTGAAAATTCGTCTTTTTTGGTTGAAAATTAATTTTTTAACTAAAATTTGAACTTATCCATTTTTGCTACTATTTCGTTGAAAATTGCCTTTCTGTTAAAAATTTATATTTTAGGGTTGAAAATTTAACTCTTTAATTGAAAATTCTAATTTTTAGGTAACAAATTCCACTATTTCGTCGAAAATTACCTTTTTGTTGAAAATTCACATTTTCAGATTGAAAATTCAACTGTTTCGTTAAATATTCGTCTTTTGGCTTGAAAACCCAACACCTTAGTTGACGTTTTTTCCCTTCTTTATAGAAAATTAATTATTGTACTTGAAAATCAATTTTTTAAACTGAATATTTGACTATTCAATTTTTGGCTGAAAATTCGTCCTTTTTGGTAGAAAAAAATCAATTTTTTAAATTGAATATTTGACTATTCAATTTTTGGTTGAAAATTCGTCCTTTTTGGTAGAAAAAAAGTTAATTTTTTAAATTGAAATTTTGAATATTTTGTTAGAAGATTCAACTATTTGGTTTAAAATGACCATTTTTGTTGAAAATTCAACTGTTGTATTGAAAATTCTACTTTTTGGATTAAAAATTCCACTATTTAGTTGAAAGTGACCTTTTTGTAGAAAGTTGATACTTTCGGGTTGAAGATTGAACTATTTTGTTGGAAATTCGTCTTTTTGGTAGAAAATCCCGCTATTTGGTTAAAAATTACATTTTTGTTGAAAATTCGTCTTTTTGGTAGAAAATTATTCTTCCTGGTTAAAAATTCATCTTCTTGGTTGAAAATCGCCTTTATATTTTAAATTGATATTTTTATCCAATTCTATTTGAATTGTATCTAAAGCTTGTGGATTAAATTACTGCTAAACAAACAACAAGATAAACAAACAATAATTTCGAGAATCATTCTACTTCCGATAAAAAAATCCATAGTCGACTTGCCGGAATACGTAATTGTACACAAATTAGCGTTACATACGTAAAAACAGACGTAGCGCGTGATGCAAATATTAAAAAACAAAACTTTAAACCGACGTACTGAATTTTAGTTGCGTAAGTCTTTCAGCTATTGACAATTTTAATCTAGAGTAGCGGAAAACACGCGCGTGCACAAATTTATCAATTGATGTGTGATAGTGATTTTTTTGAAAGGCAGATAAGAGAAAAGGGTGCGCTGATCAATCAAAATTTCGATAAGAATAACGCTGATTTGTATTCACGCCTTCGCCTATCAATCATTTTAACACAAAGAAAGCGTCGAGAATTATAGATTTAAAATTAGAACTATCCAGTGAAATTCATTTCAATTCTATTAGATGTCAATAATTTTATTACATTCAATTTTAGATTGCAATGCGCGATTTTATAATCTACTAATTCAATGTGTAAGAATTAGCGACTAAATGAATTAGCAACTACACCTACTGAAGGAATTGATAATGCTATGACGAAGTTGTAGGTTCTGAAAATATTTATATTGTCTTAAATTTGTGCACAAGAAAAGGCACAGCAATATTCCTTAGAATTAAGTCGAGTCTGGTGATTATGTTTGCCAATTTTTGCACACTGTAAGCCTCGAAGATGTATAATTTTTCTGAAAATACATTTTACTTAACCTAACTTTTTTTAAGGACACTTTCCCAGTTCCCTTTAAATTATTTACTTATTCTTCATTATTAAACCAAAACTTGTCCATTTTTAAAGAGACCAAACAGTCGACAAAAATAATCATATCAGTTGCAAAAATCATTTAACTTGCAATAAAATGAAGTCAGAATCCACTCGTCATGACACTGGTGGAAGCTGCCGTAAGAGTAATGTATTTTTGCGTGCACGATTTTCAGCGCCATCTCTTGTCGCGAAGAACAAACTAAAGTCCGACATATCCGCGAAATTTGAATGCCATAGCATTTTCAAAGGTAAAACTTGTTTACTATTTTTTATTTATTATCCTGAAAGACGGGAATAATGATCCAAAAAAATGTATTCACTAATTCTTTCATTGCACAAAATAGATTGAAGTATTTTAAAAAGTTTTTGAAATAGAAAATGTCTGTAATGTTTGAATTTTGAATATTATATTGTTCATAGACAATTATTATCATAACAATATAATATAAGAATACAAATTGAGAAAACAAACTCAAAAACCATCGGAAAGTATTAAAAGATGAAAAACTTATTTTACATAGCAATTCATTGCTATTCATTTTTTGATATCTTTTCAAAACTTCTAAATATATTTTAAACCACCAAGGAAAATATGAATTTTCAACAAAAAGGTAATTTTATACCAAAATAGTTGAATTTTCAAAAAAAGGATGACTTTCAAATGAAATCGTTGAATCGAGTCTCGTTGCAGACGTATGAAGAGACGAAGGTAGTGACAGATTCGGGAACAGATGAACCATCGGATAAGCTTATGCTTTTGAAAATCACAGCACGCTTTTTGTACCCGAATCCAGCGATTGTCACGTCATTCGTTCCATTCAATGGGACTTACATCACATTGTTCGAAACTGAAAAAAATCAATCTGAATCTCGATTCAAAATTGGATTACTGTCCTGAATGAACTTCCGCATATTTACTGGGAAAATCACAAAAAGGTGTTGAATTTTCAGAAATGGTCTGAAGGACTTGAAAAGGAATTCGATTTTTTAAATTGAAATTAAACAGCGTGGACGCAGGTCAGAGAAAAAGTGGAAATCTGGGAAAAAGGGATTTTGAAAAAAAATTCAGAAGTCGGGTTAAGAATCAGAGTTGCTACATAGTTACTTTGAGACACTTTTTTAAAATCTTTTTTTAGTCACTTTTTTAGAGTAAAAGCACTTTTTTATAAACGGAAAATAAACAATATAACTTCAAATTAGAATAAAAAAATTTAAATTTAAATTGGAAAATTAAAATAATTTCATTTATTTTTAACAAAAAAAAAAAAAAAAAACTTTTCTATCATAAAAGATGAAATTGAAATCCAAAAAGATGAATTTTTAACGGAACAGGTAAATTTTCGACGAAGAAAGATTACTTTTTTAACAGAATAGTTTAATTTTCAATTAAATAGTCGAATCAGATACTATTTCGTTAAAAACTATTTCGTTAAAAATTCATTTTTTCTTATTAGAAAATAATTTTTTTCAACTAAAAATTTAGTTATTCCATTTTTGGTTGAAAATGCACCTACTTGGTTGAAAGTTGAACTACTTTCTTCAAAATTCATTTTTTTAAAAAGAATCACAATTTTAATCAAA
This sequence comes from Andricus grossulariae, assembly GCA_011634705.1. NCBI lineage: Eukaryota > Metazoa > Arthropoda > Insecta > Hymenoptera > Cynipidae > Andricus > Andricus grossulariae. The sequence continues at coordinate 23,382 of JAABKJ010001895.1, forward strand.
AATTCATCTTTTCTTTTGAAAATTCAAATACTTTCTTGAAAATTCGTTTTTTGGCTTAAAATTAATTTTTTAAACTGATAATTCACCTATTACGTTGAAAATTCAACTGTTTGGTTGAAAATGATTTATTTTGTTAAAAATTCCAATGTTTTGTAGAAAATTCGTCTTTATTGGTTAAAAGTTAGAGATCAATAATTTAAAATATATTTTCTTGAAAATTAGTTTTTTTTCAGTAGAAAAATTAGTTTTTAACTGAAAATTGAATTATTACATTTTTGTTGAAAATTTACTATTTTTCATTGAAAAATCAACCATTTTGTTTAAATTTTGTCTGTTTTGGTAGGAATTTCATATTTTTGTTTGAAAATTAAACTATTTTGTTGAAAATAGTTTTAAAAAAAAATTAAATCAACTGTTTTTTACTTAAAATTAAAATCTCTTTTGATTGAAAATTCAAGAAATTGGTAGAAAATGGAAATATTTGGTTGAAATTATTTTTTGTTTGTTCAAAATAATTTTTTTTACTAATAATTTAGCTATATTTGGTTGAAAATTCACTTTTTTCATGAAAATTCAAATTTTTTGCAGAAAATTCCTCTTTTTGACTAAAAAATTCAACTATTTGATTGTAAATCAACTTTTTTTGTTGAAAATTCATATTTTATATATGTATTATTTATTTTCTGATAAATTACTTTTTTTGTAGAAATTCCATCTTTATTGTTTACAAATTGAACTAATTCATGAAAAATTCATATTTTCGGTAAAAAATGTAATCTTTTTTGGTTAAAAATTAGCAAGTTGGTTAAAAATTGAGTTACTTTAATAATGATACATTTTGTTAGTTAAAGATTCATCTTCTTGGTTTAAAATTTGACTGTTTGGTTTAAAATGCGCTTAATTTTTTATTGAAACTTAATTTTTCTACTACAAATTTAACTATTTCATTTTTGTTGAAAATTCAAATATTTTGTTCAAATTTTGTCTGTTTTTGTAGGAATTTCAAATTTTTGTTCGAAAATCAAACTATTTGGTTGAAAATAGTTTTAAAACAAAATTCAAATCAACTGTTTTTTACTTAAAATTAAAATCTCTTTTGATTGAAAATTCAAATTTTTTGCAGAAAATTCTTCTTTTTGGCTTGAAAATTCAACTATTTGATTGTAAATCAACTTTTTTTGTTGAAAATTCATATTTTATGTATGTATTATTTATTTTCTGATAAATTACTTTTTTTGTAGAAATTCCATCTTTATTGTTTAAAAGTTCAACTAATTTATGAAAAATTCATATTTTCGGTAAAAATGTAATCTTTTTTGGTTAAAAATTAGAAATTTGGTTAAAAATTGAGCTAATTTAATAACAATTCATTTTCTTGGTTTAAAATTTAATTGTTTGGTTTAAAATGCGTTTTATTCTTAATTGAAACTTTTTTTTTATTAACAATTTAACTATTCCATTTTTGTTATAAAATTTACCTTTTTTCGTTGAAAATTCCACTATTTTGTCCAAATTTTAACCGTTTTGGTAGAAAATTAAACTTTTTGAAAGAAATTTCATCTTTTCGGCTTGAAAATTTATTAATTTGTTAAAAAAGTCAAGTATTTGGTTGAAAATCAACATTTTTGTTGAAAATTCGTCTGTTTTGGCTGAAATGTTCACTTTATTTGTTTGAAAATTCAACTATTTTCTCAAGAATTACATTTTTTTTTTCAATTCAAATATTTTCTTATTTTAAATAAAAGTCTTTTTAGAATAAAAATTGAAAAACTTTCTTCAAAATTTTTTTTTTTCTTAGATATTCATAATTTTAATTGAAAAGTCATCTCTTTGACTGAAAATTGATCTACTTGTATAGTTAAAAACTAATTTTTTTAACTGAAAATTTTACTATATGGTTGAAAATTTAAGTGTTCGGTAGAAAAGTTTTGAAAAAAAATTAATCTTCTGGGTAGAAAATACAACTATTTGGTTAAAAATTTATCTGGGATTTTGAGAATTAGTCTTTTGTAGTAAAAAAATAATCTTTTTGGTTAAAAATTAATTTTTTTTTGTTTGTTTGAAAACTCAAATATTTGGCTGAAAACAGCTTGTGTTGATAATTTAACATTATGGATGAAATTTTTGTTTATTGTCTAAAAAATCTTTTTAAAATGAAAATTCAACTTTTTCAGTTAACATTCAATACAAAAGAAACAAAAAATGAATTTTGAAGAAAAAAGTTCAACTTTCAACCAAGTACTTGAATTTTCAACTAAAAAATATTTTAATTTCAAATTAAAAATAGTTGAATTAATTTGAAAAAAATTGATTTTCAACAAAGTAGTTGGATTTTAAAACAAAAAAAGTTAAAATTTCTACCAAAACAGATGAGATTCGAACAAAATAGTTGAATTTTCAAAAAAATCGTTGAATTTTCAAAATAAAATAGAATAATTAAATTTGTTTAGTTAAAACCACTTATTTTCTATTAAAAAACGATTTTTTAACCAAATAGTCGAATTACCCATTAAAAATATCAATTAAAAAAAAATAATTCAATTTCAATGTAAAGACATGAATCTTCAACCAAAATCATGAATTTCAATTGAATAATTCTACTTTTAACCAATAAAGATGAAATTTCCATCCATTTTCAAAGAAAAAAGATAAATTTTCAACAAAAAAGTTTTTGTAATTTCAAAACGAAAAGTAGAATTTTTTGCATAATAGCTTTTTTTATTTCAATTTTTGTTAAAAATTCATCCTTTAAGCTTTAAAATTCAACAAGTTGGTAAAAAATTAAACTATTTGGTAGAAAATTAAACTGTTTTATAAAAAATTCGCTTTTTCAAATTGAAAATGATTGTTTTTCAATAAAAATTTATTTATTTTATTTTTGGCTAAAAATTCACCTTTTTTTTGGTTGAAAATTTAACTAATAGGTTGAAATTTCAACTAATTTGTTCAAGACTTTTTTTGTTGATAGATTCATAGTTTTGGTTGAAAATTTAACTATTTTGTTGAAAAATTATTTTTTTGTTTATTAAAAAATTATGGTTTTCAACTGAAAATTTAATTATTCCATTTTTGTTTGAAAATTTAACTACTTGGTTAAAAGTTGAAATACTTTCTTCCAAATTCATTTTTTTGGTTAAAAAATCACAATTTTAGTCAAAAATTCATCTCTTCTTTTCAAAATTAAAATAATTTGTTGAAACTTCGTTTTTTGGCTGAAAATTAATTTTTCAAACTCAAAACTATTACGTTGAAAATTCAACTGTTTGGTTGAAAATGAACTTTTTTTTTTAATTTAAATTATTTGCGGAAAATTCATCTTTATTGGTTGAAAGTTAAATTAATTTATTGAAAATTTATGTTTTTGGTTGAAGATTCATCTCTTTGGTTCAAAATTAAACTTTTTTCCTAAAAATTGATAATTTTTAATGGAAATTTCAACTATTTATTTGACTATTCATGTATTTTGTTGAGAAATATGTTTTTGGTTAAAAATTCAACTATATGGTTGAAAATTCCACTACTTTGTCAAAAACTCTTTTTTTGGTTGGAGATTCATCATTTTAATTGAAAATTTAACCATTTTTTTAAAAAGTAGTTTTTTCAGTACAAAAATTAAAGTTTTTAGCTAAAAACTTAATTATTACATTTTTGTTGAAAATTTACTTTTTTTTTTTGTTGAAGATTCCACTATTTTATTGAAAAAAGTTTTTTTTTTAAATTAAATTCGACTGGTTCTGATTTAAAATTGAACATTCTTTTGGCTGAAAATTCAATAACTTGGTTAAAAATTAACTTTTTTGTTTAATATTCCAATTTTTTGCAGAAAGACTATTTTTTTGGCTTGAAAATTCAACTATTTGATTGCAAATTAACTTTTCTTGTTGAAAAGTTATATTTTTTCTTCGAAAATTAGTATAAATTTTGGTATAAATTCCACCTTTATTGGTTAAAATTTGAATCAATTTATTAAAAAATGAACTCTTTTGTTTAAAATTTGACTATTTAGGTGAAACTTCGTTTCATTTTCAATTCAAAACTATTTTCTTAAAATTTTTACCGTTTTGGTAGAAAATTAACTTTTTTGGCTGAAATTTCATTTTATAGGCTTAAAAATTCGTCAATTTAGTGAAAATTTCAACTATTGGGTTGAAAATTAACATTTTTGTTGAAAATTCGTCTGTTTTGGCTCAAATTTTAACTTTTTTCGTTTGAAAATTCAACTATTTTCTTGAAAATTCGATTTTTTTTAATTCAACTACTTTTTATTCAAAATACAATTTTTTCCGTTTAAACTTCAACTTTTTTTGGTTAAAATTCAATCCAAAAGAGACAAGAATGAATGTTGAAGAAAGTATTTCAATTTTCAACAGAGTACAATTTTCAATCAAAAAACATTTTAATTTCAAATTAAAAATAGTTAAATTGATTTAATAAAATCGAATTTTCAACAAAGTAGTTTAATTTTCAACAAAAGAGATACGGTTCAACTGAAATTTTGAATCTTTAACCAAAACAATAAAATTTGAATAAATTAGTTTAATTTTCAACCAAGTGGATGAATTTTCAATAAAAAAAATTTTTAATCAAAAATAGTTGAATTAATTTAAAAAAATCAAATTTCAAAGAAAAAAATTGAATTTTCAAACAAAAAAAAGTTGAAATTTCTGCCAAAGAGACGAATTTTTGACATAAATCTTAATTTTCTAAAGTTTAATGGTCTACCAAAACAGATAAAGTTTCAACAGAATAGTTGAATTTTCAACAAAAAAGGTAAATTTTTAAAATAAAGTAGAATAATTAAATTTTTTTAGTCAAAAACACTTATTTACTATTAACAAACGATTTTTCCAGAAAATAGTTGAATTATCCACTAAAAAATATTAATTTTGAGAAAATAGTTGAATTTTAATCTAAAGTGATGAATTTTCAACCAAAAATATGAATTTTGAGTAAATAATTCTGCCGTTAACCAATAAAGATGAAATTCGTACCAAAATTTGTATCAATTCGAAAAAAAAATCAATAAAGTATATAGATGAATTTTCAATTTTAAAAAAATCTACAAAATTCTTGAATTTTCTAAAAAATTGTTGAATTTTTTACAAAATTGTTGAAATTTTAAACCAGAAAGTCGAATTTTCTTACTAATATTATAATTTTTTATTTCGCTTTTTGTTGAAAATTCATCCTGTTATCTTGAAAATTAAAAAAAATTGTAGAAAATTCAACTATTTGGTAGAAACTTTAACTTTTTTGTAAAAACTTTGGTTTTCCAAATTTAAAACTATTGTTTTTCAATGAAAATTTATTTATTTTATTTTTTGGTTAAAAATAAACCTTTTTTATACTAAAAATTCAAGTATTTGGTTGAAAATTTAACTTTTTGGTTAGAAATTGGTGTATTCTGCTGAAAATTTATTTTTGGGATAAAAACTAATTTTTTAACTTAAAACTGAACTATTCAAAAAGAACTTTTTGTTGAAAGTGCATATTTTTAATTTGAAAATTCAACTCTTTCGTATGGAAAATTTATCTTTTTTGTCTTGAAAATTCAAAAGTGTCGTAAAAAATTCAACTATTTTGTAGATGAGAAATTTTTTTACATTAAAATAAATTTTTCTCAATGAAAATTTAACTGTTTCATTTTTGGTTAAAAGTTAATCTTTTTAGTTTAAAAACCAACCATCGGGTTGAAAATTTGTATAATTTTTTGAAAATTATTCTTTTTTGGTAATAAAAATCACCTCTTGTTACAAATTCGACTTTTTTGATTTAAGAATTAATACCTTTTTGTATAAATTTCAACTTTTTTGGATAAAAATGCAACTGTTTGGTTGAAAATGAATCTTCTTTGGTTGAGGATTCAAC
>JAABKJ010001896.1:0-29248 GCA_011634705.1 Andricus grossulariae
CGATCTTTTCTCGCGTAAATTTCCCGCTCTTGCTTACCTTCTAGGACAGAAGGAGCAGAAGTGGATGACGTACACGTCCCAGTTGCGTCGGGATTGGATGCTTTAAGGAACCATGATCGTAGCTTCCGGAGCCTAAAACTTCTCTCATAATATATAATTGTGCAGGCACAATTCCAAAACTTTGGAAATAGTACATTATGCTACATGGGCGGAACACGCCTCATTTTCACCGAGTGTGAAGTTTTCTGCCCGATACTATTCTCCGGCGAATTACATCACGGTTTGGGGAGTAAAGATTACCGTGGCGAAGTGCCGATGGGGGTTCGGGGCAAAGGTTTGTAAATTGACTAGATTTGTAAATAAAAAAGATTTGTAAATAGATACGAATTTCAGAGGCTAGGTTTACCTTTGTGACCAAGTATGGGTGATCTAGAGCTAACTTCAAGAACGTTTTTAACTCTTGTGCGGAAAATACCGAAATCAACCAGTATCACATTTTCCGAGATGACATTTACTTTATTCGTTATTTTCCACTGAATAAAAGCATCGTATACAGCTCTATATTTTTCGCAAGATTTGGCAGAAGTAAATCACCACGTAGTTCTTCCGCAGTTTTGTCTAGTTCCGGAGGCCTACACATTATGTCTTCATCTTCGTCGCTGAATGGATGATTCTTTATTCATTTTTAAATAATCAATCAGAACTGAATTAATTTTCACGATTTCTACCTAAAAACTAACATTAAAGTGAAGGTTGCTGCGTTTCTCACAATTTCATGGCTGCAAAGTTGTCTTAATTGCCGCTCGATGTCACCACTTTTGGTCCGTCAAAAAGCGACAATTTTTACCTTCTGAATACTTCAATATTTCCTCTAAAAACTGCCTAACGAGTAATGAAGCGGAAATGAGCATGCGTGATCGATTGGTTAGGAATAGGTGGGGTTATTTCTGGAAATCGGGCTAGATGTACGGCTATTGTAGTTAAGTCGGGGGCAAAAACATTCAAGATAGCAATAGGGCTGTATTTGGTAACTTTGGATTTGAGTCCTTTCTTAAATACAGGACAAACTCCAGCTTTTTTTATTACTCAGGATACGTATGTACCACGTTTCAATGCTAGATTTAATATTTCAGTAAAAATTTGGGTGAATACAAACTCACAACCCCTAACTACAAACTCGGGGATCATATCAGGCCCAGCATTAAACTTAGTTGGTAACTTTTTAATTGTTTTTCACAAAGTGCTTTCGGAAAATTAAATATTATTACATAGTCGCAGCTGATGCGCCTTATCTATTAAAGATGTAGGAACAGCAGATTTAATGAAAACACTACTAAAGTAGTAAGCAACAGCTTGTACTATTTCCTGAGGAGTTGTGAGTTCGATGTTATTAAAACTGATTAGACCTGGTACTCTATGATCACGCTTCAATCTATTGACATAGGACCCAAATTTAGATAGTTTTACGATTATGTTAACCTCTGGTTCGTGTGTAAATCCAGAAAATGCAATTTCAATATGCTTTTTCATACGAGCGCTTAACTTTTTGAAGATAACAAGGTATTAAGGGTTATCAGAAGAGTCATGTTTAGCCTTAAATTTATTTTTCGATTTGAGAGCAGTATTTATATCAATAATCTACCATGACGGAAAACCCTCCATTGATTTATTTAATTCAAATAATGGAACAGTTTTATAAATTATATCATAAGCGAGCATGTAAAAAGAAGAAACTGCTTGCTCGGGTTCGTCACAAAGCCATTTGAACGACCAATCAGTATTGTTTAGACTCCTATGGAGTGAATTCAAATCAGCTCTTTTCAAATTAAACCTTATAAATTTGAATTTGTCAGCAAATTTTGGCGTGGAATTCTTATTTCTCATATTTAGATAAAAGTGTACAATGAGTGATCGATAGTTCGTGTCCTCTGATAGGATAGGAGCAAAATTCTTAAGAATTTAAACCGTGATGACAGGTGGAGTATAAATTGCTATGATAACCACGCGTAATGACAAAAAGAAATTTTTTGCCCCAAAAATGATAATTAAATGCGCTTCCTGAATTACCGCAGTATGATTTATTTTTACGCAGTTTCATATATTTTTAATTGAAAGAGGAGCACCACCGCCCGGCCTCTCTACGCGGGCAGCCCTAAAAACTTGAAATACATCTGATTCAAACAGCTCAGCGCTGCTAACAGATAATTTTAGCCATGTTTCTGTGAAGATAATGATATAAGTAAGTTATTTGGGGATCGTTCTCTCCTCTGGCAAGACTTTCAGGTAGAATCCCCTTCTGTTCCTTAAAATTGCATTGTTGCATCAATGTTTGATCTTGGGAAATCCGATATTATTTGACTGCATCCAGAATCGAGTTCTTTTTCCTCATCATAATATATGCTCGAATCAATTCCAAAACATCTACTTCTATCCGTAATGTGACCTTGACAGGACGTGCTAGGGCCAGGAATCGCTGTCCAATACGGAAGATACGTATAGTATTAGACGAAATCGTAAAGATGGATTAATGATTTTAAGCAAGTCAGTGACCTGAATGATATCATTGCTCAAAGATAAGACATCCCCTTCGGTCTCAGTTTCAGGTGAGTTAAATATTAACATATTTTTCTTACGTACATTGCACAGGCCGATTTCCTGAATGCAGGATTCCACATCACATCCTTTTGTTGAAAGAACAAGTATTCTCTCAAACTTTATTTTCAAGTTTGGTCGAACTCATATCCATTTGTGGTACAGTAGAGGAGACATTTTTAATTTCAGAAGATAGATTGTAAACAGAGATACGCGTTTTCTCAAAATCACTTTTAATTTCTGTATGACTCTTCTCGTATTCTGTCTTCATATCATTGTTCAGGTCATCAAGCATAGGTTTCACCTTATTAGTGCAAATAGTTATATAATTTTCTCTATTATCATCAGTCGGGGTGTTTGATCTTGAACCACAACAACGTTGAAAAGTGCTATCAGAGCTGAATCTAATCTTCGTTGCACACGCATTGTGATAGAATATCCCTAGTATTTTACAAATCCATCATCAAGGTTAATCTGCTGCTTGCATTTTCCATGAGTACAGAAGTTGTTAGCACCAAGAAGGTTTACATTCCGAGTGTTGTTGTTAACAGCCATTATCACAGCTGATTTTATATATATATATACACACACAATTAAGTCAATCGACTGTGCGATCAATGATGTCTCACAGCCAACTGTCTTAGAGATAGCGTTAAATGAAACTCGGTTCTACCATATTAGTAACTAGAAGTAACGAAATCAAACGTACCCAACTGATCAGAGCCAAAACAATATAAAAAAAATGGTAACAAGTCAAGAGAAAAGACACAATATCTCACAGACTACAATTAACCATGTAAAATTAATTATCTCTAAAAAGAAACCGGGCACTGCATACACATCACTGTATTTGATTCAACGTTAATATTCACACCAAACACACCGAATTTAGCGATAACGAACAGTCAACAAGATCGCGTTTTCTCACATGTCAGCGGTCATATTGCATTGGTTGAATGGAAAGCTTTCCGGTAATATTTCCAGTCCTGGAAAGCTGGTGGGCTGCTGCGACAATGCAGACGCACCTGCCAACTGTCAGGTTCTATCGGTAGCCTGCTATACCATTTCTCGAACCACGTTGTTCGTGCATCTCTCTCCACACATGCTCAATTCTTCGAACAATCTTGACGTTTAGGATAGCTGTTAAGATCTCATACAACGTTTTCAAACAAATTATTGGCCTGTAGTTCTCTGCGCTGGAAAAGTCGCCTTTCTTCGGTGGGAGTATATTGCGTCCACACACCAGCCACTGCGGAATAGGCATCTCCGAATTCAAATATGAGGTAAAGATGCGTGCCAGATGTTGGTGCGTAGTCAGTGATTGGTGGACATTCCTCCTCAGATGTTATGAGACCAGCCCTATCCAACTCTCTAACTTTTGCAGTAGAAGCTGTTGTCGCTTGAAGGTTCCACCGCAAGGGTGAAATTTATCCGGCGACCGATAGGCAGCGCTATGATCGTCCTGTTCCACAAAAGCATTGAGTCATGTAGGGAAATTAATAATTAATCAAAAATAATAATGTTGCCGATTAGTTCAGTTCACGAAATTGATACTGATCATTCTTTGATGTGTCATTGATATTTAAAACATGTTACATTTATTCAATTATAAAATTGTTTAAAAAAGAAATATGTTTTAAAAGAGCTATATATCGCTGTATTCTATCAAATACAGCGAAATGTAGCACTTGGCTTGTAAGACATAGATTATTCTATAGAATACAGCGATATACAGCTCTTTTAAAACATATTTCTTTTTTAAACAATTTTATAATTGAATAAATGTAACATGTTTTAAATATCAATTACACATCAAAGAATGATCAGTATCAATTTCTGGAACTGAACTAATCGGCAATATTCTTGTTTTTAATGAATTATTAATTTCCCTGTATGACTCAATGCTTTTGTTGAACAGGACGATCATGGCGCCACCTATCGGTCGACGGATGAATTTCACCCTTGAAGTGGAACCTTCAAGCGACAACAGCTTCTACAGCAAAATTTGGAGAGTCGGATAGGGCTGGTCTCACAACATCTGAGGAGGAATGTTCATCAATCACTGACTACGCACCAACATCTGGCACGCATCTTTACCTCAGATTTGAAGTCGGAGATGCCTATTTCACAGTGACTGGTGTATGGACGTACTATACTTCTACCGAAGAAAGGCGACTTGAATTTCATCCAGCAAGTGGAACTCGTAAGCGGCAACCACTTTTCTTCGCAGTCGAATTAGGCTGTATGAGACAGTCACAAGGCTCCTTGAAGCGGATGTTGATTAGTGTTTTCCTACAATTTCAGTGTTTTCGGGATCTTGTATACCTTCTTCCAAAAAATCTATAATTTGTCGGGCTTGTGTGAATATTCTACAGTAGCAGGGAGATCGTTGAAGAGGCACGATGGGTCTGCGAGAAACTATTGATTCTCCCTGACCGGCCTCTCCCTCTTCTGCGTATTCCGCCTTGCGTCAAATAACATCCGTATTTTGTCAAAAATGTGCACTTTATTCTCAACAGCTTTGTCTGCGACTTGTTCATACTGTGACTGGAGAATAGCTCTGCGTTCACATCCAGTTTTATGGGGTGAGCAGCTGGATGTTTCAAAAACTATTTCGAAACGTGCTGAAGGTCGGGGTGTTTCTAGCACGACAGAGTGTGCATACGCGTCATAAAGCTTTCCTGAACAAGGGTAATGCTGGCATTATAGACCTTGGAGCTAAAGACCTATACATACCTGGGCGTGCCACACAGCCGCATTCAGGACGTAATATCTATAAAGAATGCTCTCCGATGCAGATGCAAACGTCTTATCAAGCAGATTTGGTCCTTGATATCGGTTATGCAAATGATCTGATGATCTCATGATCTCATGATCATAAGGTTATTCACACGAGTAAAAGCATGCACCTTAAGTCGTCTATTCCGCGACTTTACATCTTACGTTTCGAAACAGTCTTTGCGAAATGTAGCTTCCAACCTGTCGAAAACTCGATATGAACGCAGAGCGCTTCCCCAACCGCTGTATGATCAAGCATGAAACATCAATTGTTCAGTTTGTGGTGCGGAGAGAGCTTTGAATGATTCATATTGAAGGCTAAATCCGACGACGGATAAGAAGACCAAACGATAGCAGACCGAAAACGCTCAATATCTTCAAAGAAATTGCTTTCGGCTATTAAAATAGCTGCCATCAAAATTGAAGTGGAACAGCAACTTCTCATTGATGAACTCCCTCCAAAAGGTATGGATTATGAAAACCTGATTGAAGCTTGAGGCATAGTTGCCAGGGATAATGAAGATCATTTACCAGGTCCACTAGAACTACATCCGGATATTAACGTTTCCGCTCATGTAAACAGCGAAATCTTAGAAAAACTGCAGCACCTACAAAGTAATTTCGATCGTTCTTCACTTGAGTTCAGAAATGTAGAACCAACGCAAAGCGTTCTCTGCCGAAGATGTACATCACAAAGGATCTGCGTGCGCTCATAAAACACGTAAACATCAAGGTTTTACCTATGCATTTAAACGCAACACTAACTGCGTCAGAGGTGCGATCTCTTGTGTATTGTGCATCCGTGGCAGTAGTTAGAAAGTTGAGCTGCAGAACTAGGCCCACAAATGCAGTATTTGTCCCAGAAATGGAACGATATTCAACATAAAACGTTAGGTAGGATATAGATGTCAGTAAAGTGAGGAGCAAATTGGTTCAATTAATACAATATAAGAAAGGAAATAGAACCAGAACGCTGATACAGCATGTCTCTAAAATCATCCACCCTCTAGACATCTAGGTATTACAATCAGCAATAAAGGATGAGATTACACACTCGTAACGGCAAAAACTTGATGTTCTCACTGCTAGACTGCATCGGTACCATAGGTGTAGTGCAAGAAGACTGCCAAATTGAACCTTTCAGGCAGGTGAAAGAAGGTTCTACCGTGAACAGAGTTTAATGCAAAATAACCAGCAGGACACTGAGTTTCCTGAATTGGAAGACATGACTGACTACTGGTCGGCTTTTTTAGGAGAAAAACAGAAGCAACTTTAGCGCTACGTGGTTCTAACTAAAGGAAGGAAAATTAGGCAATAATCCTGTAATAGAACTAACTAACATCACAGACTCAGTCGTTTCAGTGGTTTTAATCCGAGCAAGTAATTAGACAGCCTCAAATCCAGACATGGTGCATAATTTCTGCTACAGATCGGATGCCCAGCTTTATGCTCGACTGTACTACGTATATGTGGGCGTCCACCTGTGAAGGACTCGCATGGTCGGTGTGAAACATGCACATAATATGCATATACTTCATTCTGTGCTGCTGTAAATCCATCGACGAAATTTTTTTCTACTGCATATCCCTTCCCCCCTCCCCAAAAATTGTGTCTGGCTATGGTCTTGCAAGCACGTAAAAATCAAGGTGTGTATCCGGAGATGATTGGAAAAATACAAAAATAAACCATTTATTTCACTTTTTCTTATTCTAATAAGATAAGAATTTACAACATTTTTGATGAAAAAAAAAATAAAACATGAAGAATAGATAATGCGATAAAAATTTAGTCATATTTTGGTAGTATTCTGAATACAAACTTTAGTAAATAGTTGCAGAATAGTAGCTGAATAGGACAGAGTTCGAATGGAAAGTGTGTCGATGGTATGAAAAAAGCAAATGGACCAAATTTGGTAGAACAGAATTGGACAAAGATCGATGCATAATAAAATTGATGAAAAGAATCAAGTGAAATTATTAGAATGAAATAGATTTGATATAATAGGATAAAATCTCTTCTATTTTCTGATATTTCGATATTCATTAATCCTCAATATTCGAAATTAAGAAGGAAAAAGTAGTGGATAGGCCATCTTTCATTAGGATAGAATAGAATACTCTTTAACCCTGATTGCTGTATAAAATTGAACACCAATAACAGTAAAGAAATAGTTTCCAATAAAACAAAAAAGGAATCCGAATGCACAATGCTCATTTATAGAGATTCCAATCTTCTTTTCTGTATGGTGGAGTTAAATCCTTTTAACGAGCACCGTCTCCAGCCAACACTGATTTTTCTTCATAAACACTTTTATGCTCTGCCTGAAAAGAACACTATTCAAAGACGTATACTTTTACGGTATTGCTTTCTCATCATGCTGAGTCACTTTACCATCAGCACCTGCGAGAGATGGATAAGTGAAGTTTAGAATACATACCAAACAGGATCACTCATTCCGAGTATATCATTAAGCTACGAAGTCTAGAGCTCACGCTCTACCCATACCGTGGCCTTTTGCGCCAAAAGGTGTTTTAGAATTTGAAAACACTATCATACCTAAACTTGTGCATTCAGGTCTCTCGGAAATGTGCTAAATGCAGAATCGATCGATTCACATCTTGGCAATGCACGTGAATAAAATGACTTTTAAAAAGTTACTCTCGACATCGTTTTAAAGTTTTTAAAAATTACAATTGATTTGAATCATGAGGAATTTCTACAGTCTTTTCAATTTCTGCCAGATTTTAAGATACTAAGCATTCTGTACAAAATAATTATGTTTCAGTATATTTCTATAATCAATATTCACTCTTTTCGTCCACCTTAACTTAATAAAAGTCAAGTTATTGGAGGACTCAAAAGTGAAAGCAATATTTTGAAAATTAACATTAGTTCCATTTTTAATTCCTCTGAAGTGTTGAATTTCTGAGGCATTTATGTTAAATTTCTTGTGCATTTATTTTTAATTTATGATCCTCGAAAACCCCTCAAGTGTAATAGTATATTGTGCACCAAGAAGGAAAAGTAGTTTTTTAAGGCTGAGCGTGAGGTTGGAAGAACGCGGCGCAGCAGAGGCCTAGCCATTTTATTCTAAATACGTCAATACCGTGAAAAGGCTTGGCCTCTCCGGTATTAGTAAATATACATGCTGTATTTTCCGTAATCAAATTCAAGTTAAGAAAAGCGCAAAGTCACTTGCGGAGTGTTTCGCTATAAAGTTATTGAGCGTTGACTCTAGATGCGCGAGAAGAAATCTGCAAACCACATGCGAGGCATATTAGGGGGTCAGTGGTCAACGCTGATGCAGTCGTTTGCGGAATTCATTACTTGGACATCTTTGTTCGACTTGACATATTGACAGTTTGAGGCTTCAGGTAAAGCACTTGCGCAGTTTTGATTTTCTAACAAGAAGAGCACTCAAACATTTTTGCTAAGCAAAATATCCGCAAAGTTCTTCGCGTATATTATTCCCTTGAGTTTCAGACGCAGCTTACTTTCACGACCCCACTGATGTCAAGAACTCATTTTTCCAAAAAATGTTGCTGACCTATGTTTTTCCGTTGTAGGGTAGTATATTTTTCGAGTTCTTTGAAGAATTTATGTATCACGTTAGAGGCTTGTTTAAACGGACAAGTACGGCACAAAACAGTGCGCGTGGGTCTGGACAATGAATGCGCATGCACATTAGGTGTTAAAGTGCTCTTTCTCTGCCTAGGTCGGTAAAGTACCTCCCCATCAACAAAGGCCTACTTGGCTTTCCGAAACCACACACGATAAAGCGAGGAAACCATACTCGTATTACATAAAAGAATTCTCTTGAAACTGTGTTGTAGAAAATATGGTGCGCACCCCGGAAGGGAGACAGACGTTCGTTTGCTCTTGTGCTGTTTGCAGAACTCTATCTTGGCCTTGCAGCGCCTGGTATCACACTCGACAATAAATGCCTGGTTCCCTTCCAAGTTGCATAAAATTATATTGTTTTTGGCGTTTGTTTGGACGCAAAAATCAAAATTTGATTACACTGTTATCTTTTTATTTTATAACTGACACGTATAATATTTTAAACATTTACATATAAAAAAAGCGAACCTATTATACGTGCTCGTATTTACTTGCACTTTTGGCCAATGAGGGGAAAACTACAGAAAGGATTTCCCGAGCGCAGCCGATCACCAACAGTCGAGTTTGGATGAATAGATGCGATATCATGGAGTGTTCACGTTTCACACTAGAGTGATTCCTGTTTATACTCTGTGACCATTTTTTTCAGAAGTTCGTTGCTCTCTAATATTAATAATCTAGATGGGAATAGTTTCATGAAACTGAAAAGGCTTATTTGAAAAGGGTTTCGAGTAGCACTGGCTATCGAGAAAGTCATAATATTTCCACAGATTATTTCAAAAATTGATGTAAAACCAGAACAATCAATAAGCAGAGTGTTTAAGGTCTTATAATGGGAGATGATTATATAGTCGGCCTCAAAAGATAAAACGACCACTCTGATCTAACCCAGTAATAAGATTTTCAAAATTTTTAAGAATCTCGAGAACGGTGAGAGATATGCGAGAACTGACAAAAAATGTATAGTTCAATAAAGAGTGATGTTCCTAGGAGACCGCGAGCTAGCCCAGTAAATATATTTTTAAATTTTGAAAAATTTAAATTTTGAAATATCTCGAAAACAGGAAGAAAAACGCAAACATTCACTAAATGCTTACGATTTTATGAAGAATGTTGATCCTCGGCCACTTTGAAATAACCCAGTGAAAAAATTCTCAATATTAATAAAATAAAATACAACTTTTGATTTCTCTTGCACAACGGTGAGAGATACGTACAAACTGACACCATTTTCAGACTTTTTCAGAAGTGGATCGTCGTTAAATACCCCGCATTAACCCAGTAGAAAGAATTTTGAATGTTGAAACTAAAAATTTTGAGTTATCTCAAAAACGGTGTGAGATATGCGAAAACTGACAAAGCGTTTATGGTTTGATGAAAGTGAATGGTACTCGAACACCCCAAACTAACTTAGTAAACAGATTTATAAAATTTTGATTCATCTCAAAAACAGTGGGAGATACGCGAAAACTTAAACTATTTTATGCGTTTCCCAAATATATATGGTGTTTGACGGCTTAAACTAAAGCAGTATTAATGTTGGGAAAATATTGAAAAATTTAAGCTTTCTTCTAGGTCGAATTCATTTCCAATCGGGCAGGCTGTGCGAGCTCAAGTCGCAGCGTCGTTTCAAAACGGAATATGTTGTTTTTTAAGGATTTTAGACAACACGTATTTCATTGATTAGATAAAAAAATTTTTCTGACAAAGTCATGAGTATTTGAATTTCAAAAATTGAAAACGTGGATTACCAAAAAATTGTCAACATTTTCGTTAAAAGTGTGATATTTTTTCAGCTATAATGGGTACAAATTTTTTTTTCTTTATGATTCTGAAAACATTTTTCGTCCTCTTTTGAAATACGTTGGAAAAATTTAAAAAAGTTCAAAATTGACAAAATGGCGGCTTTTTTTTTTAAATTCCAAACATAATTTTCTAAAAAACGCCAGCGTTTTTTTTCTCTTGATTCTACAAAAAAGTCCTCTGGCACTTTTTTCTGTCTTGCTTTATTATTGAACGATTTGCTAAAATATGAATGATGAAAATTTCCCGCTGTCATAAATGATCAAATACGATGTAAATCAACAGAAAGAACAAGTTTTTCTACACAATTTTTTCCTAAAAGTCTAAGTATTTTAAACAAATATTCAATATTTTATATGCCTAAATTACCTGATTTGTGTTACAATTGTTATTTTGCACTATTCTTTGACAGTCGAGTGGACAATAGTATCTTGCCAATCATGGTTAGCTTTTCATGCCATGAAGGAATTTTTTTGACCTTAATTCTCCTATTTCGAGCTTCCATACGTGGCACTTCTGAATTCCCATAATAGCTGGTGCTTTCTTCCATTCCTGAGTTTTTTTTCTGCGAAATCGTTGTATATCTTCGGCAGAAATGGACATTAATTTAATTGCATTGGTGTACTTTTAAACTTCTGTAACGAAGGTTTTTGCGTCTTCAATGCCTTCTATATGTGACTTCCTTTAATTGTGTTCAGTTGCAAAATGCTTAACGATGCCGCCGATGCCATCACAGGCACCTTTTCCGTGACCTGTGTCTGAAAAATCCATTTTCGGCTATATGATGACTTTGTGAAATGAGCTGAAGCTCCCTCAGAAATAGTACATGTGATGACATTGATCAAATAATAAAAAAGAATGTAATAGTAAAATATTGAATATTATTTTAGAACATTAGGAAACTTTTAGGAAAAATTGTGTAGAAAAATGTGTCCTTCCTGTTGATATACATCCTATTTGATAATTTATGACAGCGGAAAATTGTTATCATTCATATTTCAGCGAATAGTTAAATAATAACGCAAGACAGGAAAAACTGCCAGAGGACTTTCTAGTAAAACTTTTTTCAAGAAATAACTTCGATTCTTCAACTTTTTCCATATCTCGTCTTCTTCTTGTAAAAATCGTGAATTTTCATTTTTTAGAAGAAAAACAATTCTTTCTCCTCTCCAAGACGCGTGCACAATATGAACTCTACTAAAATATATTCACCATATTAGCACCAACTTAAAAAAAAATCAAGAGAAAAAAATGCTGGCGTTTTTGAGAAAATTATGTTTGAAATTTTTAAGAAAAACCGCCGCCATTTTGTCAATTTTGAAGTTTTTGAAATTTTTTCAATGGATTTCAAAAGAGAACGATTTTTTTTCAAAAACAGAAAGAAAAAAATCAATCCCTGTGATACCTAGAAAAATATCACACTTTTAACGAAAATGTTGACAATTTTGTGGTAATCCACGTTTTCAATTTTTTAAATTCAAATACTCATAACTTTGTCAAAAAATTTTTTTTATCTAATCGGTGAAATACCTGTTGTCTAAAATCCTTTAAAAAGCAACAAATTCCGTGTTGAAATGATTCTGTGACTTGAACTCGCACAGCCTGCCCGATTGGAAATGAATTCGGTTCATTTTAAAGACAAAGGACCCCGCACCAAATACATGGTAAAAAATGTCCCAGTGGAATTTTCGAAGGTTTTGAAATTTTTTCTTTCATGCTCTCCTGATCAAAAAATTCTCATGACAAAATCGCGAATTATGAACAGTTTTTGCGCTACGACGATTTAAAAGTCATATTTTGGTACCTATTTTTACCTGTGGTGTGGAATATATCACAGACTTTTTTTCCACCCTTTGCATTGCTCTTGTGAAAGTGTATATAGAACAAGAATTGCACGGACGAACATTGAGATGTCATCGCGTTGGTAGTGATAAGCGCTAAGCTTTCGGGCGATGCGCTAAGCGCTTAGGCAACGTTGATATAATTGCATGTTATCAAGCTTCGAACGCGAAATTCGATTTCTATTATCAAGAGGCGTTTGGTTATCTGAATCGGTGAAGCAAATAACTCTTTCACAATAGCATGAAAAACGCTACTTGCGATTGAAAGATTGCATCCTAAGTTCGTCGCAAAGCGCTTAAGTTGAATGGCCAGACAAAAGAATCGATACTCAGCGTTGCAATTAGGCACTGAGCAACCAGCTTATGACAAGCGCTCTTAAGTACCTTTTACAGAATTCTCCTTTTGTGCTAACGCTTCCATCATACCTTTAACGCTAAGCGTTTAAGAAAACATCCAGACAACAAAATCAACTCCCAGCGTTGCTGTTTAGCTTCGATTCGCTAGTTTAAGTCAAGCAGTCTGAACACTTTATAAGGAATGCTTATCTTGTTCCAACGCTCCGACTTTAACTTCAACGCAAAGCGTAAACGGTAAGTATGTACGTAGATAAGAATTTCTTATGAAGTGTTTTAGACTGCTTGATTAAAACTGGCGAATCAAGGCTAAAACGCAATTCTGGGAGTTTATTTTGTTGAAGGATGGAAGCGTTGGCACGAACGGAGAATTCTGTGAAAGGTGCTTTAGAGTGCTTGAAATAAAGTGGTTTATCAGTGCCAAATTGCAACGCTGGGTATCGATAACCAAACGCCTCTTGATAATAGAAATCGAATTTCGGGTTTGAAGCTCTATAACATGTAATTATATGAACGCTTTACGTGTTGCACAAACACTTAGCGCATCGCACGAACGCTTAGCGCTTGTCACTTCCAATGCGATTACATCGCACTGTTCGTCCGTGCAATTCTTTTTTCTGCATAAACTCACACGAGAGCAATGCAAAGAGTGGAAAAAAAGTCTGTGATATATTTCTCTCTACGGGTAAAAATATGTACCCAAATCTGACTTTTAAACAGTCGTAGTGCAAAAACTGTTCATAATTTGAGTTTTTGCCATTAGGATCTTTTGATCCGCAGAGCATAAACTCAAAAATATTAAAAACTTTAAAAATTCCACAAAGACCTTTCTTACTATGTATTTGGTGCGGGGTTCTTCATTAAGTTACCCAGAAATAAATTTCAAAACCATGAATTTCAAATTCTGAAATTTTCAAATGAGGCCCTCTGCAAATTTATCTAAAAATTCCAAGTTTATCAAGTCGCCCCGTTCTAAATTACGATATTACAAAAATTTTCACATTGATAGTTCCAACATTGCAAAACTGGCAAGTGCCCTCTCAAAATTTATTTGTAAATTCAAAGTTTATCAAGTCGCCGAACCATAAATTACGATATTACAAAATTTCCCACATTACTAATTTCAACATTACAAAACTGTCAAGTATCCACTTTTCTTATAAATTAAGAAATTTATCAATTCATCCAGAAATAAATTTCAAAACCATCAATTTCGAATCCTGAAATTTCCAAATGTGGCCCTCTGCAAATTTATTTATAAATTCCAAGTTTATTAAGTCGCCAAACTATAAATTACGATATTAGGAAATTTTTCACATTATTAATTCCAACATAACAAAGCTAGCTATTGTCAACTTTTCTTCATAATTTAAAGAATGTATCGAGTCACCCAGCAATGAATTCTGAAACGATCAATTTCGAATCCTGAAATTTTCAAATTAGGCCATCTGAAAATTTATTTATAAATTCAAAGTTCATCAAGCCGCCCAACTATCAATTACGATATTACATAACTTGAAATTTATAAATAAATTTGGTGATTCGATAAATTTTTTTATTTATAAAGAAAAGTGGAAACTTACCAGTTTCGTAGTGTTGGAATTATCAACGTGGAAAATTTTGTAATATCGTAATTTATAGTTAGGCGACTTGCCAAACTTTCAATTTATAAATAAATTTGCAGAGGGCCTCATTTGGAAATTTCAGAATTCGAAACTGATGGGTTTGAAATTTATTGCTTGGTGACTTGATAATTTTTTTTTATTTATAAAGAAAAGTAAACACTTGCCAGTTTTGCAATGCTGGAATTATCAGTGTGTAAAATTGTTCAATATCGTAATTTATAGTTGGGCGACTTGATAAACTTTGAATTTATAAATAAATTTGCAGAGGGCCGTGACTTTGCATCTCACTCCGTCAAGGTTGTCGTGGAATGCTGAATCTCGAATATCTTTATAACAGAATCATTCTGGGTACAGTGCATATAGTCGCAAACTGACTAGACCCTCTTCTTGAAATAGTGAGGAAACACGAAGAAGTGGGAAATGCAGTGTTTCTGTAACAAACAGAGGAGAAGGCTGCTGGAACATTTGGCCTCGACTTCAATATTAGGAATAAGAAAAATGCATTAAATATGTTCTATTTCGAGTAATGACTCCTGAAGGGCAGGATGAAGAAAGCACAGCAGAAAAACTTACACCAACAGGTCCTGGACAAGTGGTCCATTCCGAGGTTTAGAATAATACAAAATAAGACTACAAGGATGAACTGTTTTATGTCATATTTTTACCACATAATCTGAAGGTATATGCTTGCGCATGATTATTATCAACGGTTGGTGTACTTTGGGTTTCCTCGGAAGTCAAAAGAAAATCCGAGGAAATCAAAACTATGCTCCTGAGCAATTCCATGTCAAATCATCTAAAGAATTTCAGCTATTGTCAGTAATTTTTATGAAAATTATAATATCCTTTCTCTTAGGTATTGAAAGAAAAACCATAAGATAATTTTTTTTTTTCAAAAACTTAGGATATATTAAAAATTGAAAATTTTGGTCCTCCTTTTCTAAAACTTTTATAACGTTGGTGATTTTAATAACATTAAGGCCTTTTTTTTTTTTTGATTATTCGTGATGAGGCGCAGTTTTGAAAACATATTTTTTGAACAAAAAAAATTTCAAAAACTTCTTGGATTTCTCAAAAACTAATTTTGAAATTTAATTTGTGAAAAAAATCCACTCATTATTTTCCTAATTTTTTTAAATATAAATAGCTTACAATGTCCTCTACTAGCTCTGTAAATATCAATATGAGATCTCCCTTAGTTTTCGAAAAATAATTAAGAACATACGCCGTGGCATGGATGTGCCCAGCTAAAGACTCTTTGGCCTAG
Organism: Andricus grossulariae; assembly: GCA_011634705.1. Taxonomy (NCBI): domain Eukaryota; kingdom Metazoa; phylum Arthropoda; class Insecta; order Hymenoptera; family Cynipidae; genus Andricus; species Andricus grossulariae. The sequence continues at coordinate 15,882 of JAABKJ010001896.1, forward strand.
CGGCCGAGATATTCTGAACTCTGAAGTTCGTTCATACGATTATGATATTCTTCTATTTTTCGTCTATTGTTTACAGGGGTTTTCACATTGTATGCATTATTTCGGCGTACGTTTTTAATTATTTCTCGAAAACTAACGGAGATCTCATTTGGATTTTTACAGGGCTTGTAGAGGACATTGTGACCTATCTGTATAAAAAAATGAGAAAATAAAAAGTGCTTTTTTTCCAGAGAATAATTTTCAAAATTAGTTTTTGAAAAATCCAAGAATTTTTTGAAGTTTATTTGTCAATGGCAGCGTCTACTGTTTACTTAAATGACCTATATTTTCCTATTCTTGATTCTAATTCCGATCTTAACCCACGCAAGAAAGAATCAGTAATATCTGTCTCTAAACTTCGTTCGAAAGTGGGATCTGTTTGTCCATCATTGCTCATTTTGTGAACATCTAATATTTTATTTCCGATTTTTCGGATACGCAGTGCATAAGCGATAACTTTTTCGTTTCCCCATGGATATATTCTACTTAATTCCCCCTGTGACTGATAAACCGTTTTATCTGGCGCATGAACCCTTTTTAATCGATCTATCAAATCCTCAATTTTAGTGTACGATGACTCAGAAATGCACTTTTTAGCCTCACCTGTTAGTTTGCTCCGGATTAATTTTACCAAATTTGGTTCAACAAATTCAGGAAGCATTTCCTTTGCTTCCTTACAGCCTTCAATGAAATGATTTTAGGGAATATTTTCAGCATTGAATATTTATGGAGTTAAATTTTTATTTTTATGTAAGAATCCTAACAGAGTTCTTTCCCTCGTTGATGAATCCTCGTCTATATCGGGCAGTTTTTCTCCTTTAACTTGGTAATTATTTTCTATACCACCGCGAGCTCTCTTATTAAAATAAGATTGAAGTGCAAGTGAGGCGGCGCCTATAAAATTCAAAATCTGAATATCTTCCTCTATTGTAGTCTTCTCAAATTCCAAATTTTCTAAAACTGTTGAATTTATTGGATTACCGTCATGGAGGAACACAGTTTCACTCAATTAGGACTCTCGTCTAATGTAGGTAATATTTAAGAGAAATTTCCTTGAATTTTATTGATTCGAGTTTTCCTTATTGAGTCAGTTATTGCGTTATTTCCCCTTACTACTCTGGCAATATCTGGATTCGCTTGTCCTCAACTCTGTTTAATTATAAAGTTATTTGGGTCTATTTTTTCAAAAAGGTTACCCGGCTTATCTGACATTGTTTCGATTAATTCCGGGTGTCATAAAACAAATATGGGTGCATACCCATGTCTCAACACGATTTTCAATTAATTTTGCACAACAGGTTTGCAAAATATTTGAATATCAAAGAAAACGTTTGAAAAATATACATAGAAATATTGTGACAAGTATTATTAACCCTAAATAATTGACAGAAAGATATGGGTCCTTCTCTCATCTGTTTGTTTTTTTCTCAATTAGATTTAATATTTAAAGGATTATAAATCCCTTGATCAATTCATTTGAAAAAATCAAGATTCTTATTTATTCAATAACTTTTATGTCTGAACTGATTTTCTTGTGAACATGCGAAATTGAATGACTTGTGTTTTTGTTTTCCGGCCGATGCACAACAAATAAATGTATATGACGTCTTGAAAACATATACACACACTTAAATTCCCTAAATTTCTCGATTCAATTTTAATCGGATAAGACCACAATTTGGGACGAGCACACAATTCAAATGAATTGAATACACATAATTCACAATCAAATCAGTTTATTTAGATTAAATACATATGCCAATTTGTGAAGAAAAAATATGCGCAGGGGTTCCAAGATGGGAGCTTCAATTGATTTTGAGAAGGAATGTTATTCATCTCCGACTGTCCGACTGGGAAGGACGGATTTATTAGTGGTTTCGCAGATAAGAGAGGGAAGATGACAGAGGGTAATGTTTATTAGGACTTACCGAGTTTAAGTTTGTTTGTGTGTGTAGAATCTCTCAGGGCTGGTTCCGGATATGCAGTAGACGAGGGAGTTTGGTAGTAGATCCTTGACTCTCAGTGTATCCGGTGATCCAGATAATTTATGGGTTGGCACGTGGTGAGTTCGATTAGAGTAGAAGTAAATCTCAAATGAAGATTATTCCGATGAAATGGTATTTTAGAAGATACTGGTAGAGTACGATCTCGAAAGAATTGGAACCACCGGTTGAGCAGAACCGACCCAAAGGGTTGAACACTGGTACCGACGGACTGCTAAAAAATACGGGTGAAGACTGGTGAATACTGACGAAACTGACTGATAACTTACGAATAACTAACTGTTGCTCACCTGTTCCAGGAATCTCCTTGGAGATCCAAGCGTTGCCATACATTCCACCCTCATTGCAATTAGTTTTTATGACTAGCTTGACAAAACATTAGTTGTCCGTTTGGTAGGGCTGAACCAATCCTCTAGAAGGCTTTATAGCTTCCTTCCTTTCCAGGTAGTGGGGAGTTCGTAAGATGCATGATTCTGACCCCCCTTGGTAGGTACGAGAGACGCTCGTCATAGTAACCGTGCCTTCCCGTTCTTCTCATATGGAGATATCGACCACCCCTCAAGACCAATTCTATTTTCATCAGCGCGTGAACTTTTCTTTCACATTTTAAAATGCATTAAATTCGTATAATCCGATAAATAATTATAATATATTGTCGCGGTCACGTGACACCTTCCCCCTTAATTTTTTCAAAGATGATAATTTATTATCATATTTGAAAACTGACAAAAATCCTTTACCGAACAGTTAATTAACATTACTAAAATTTTAAAAAGAGTTACTTCTAAATGTCTACTTTTATATTTTATTCCAATTCACTCTGGCACGCATTGTTTTAAAATATTCTGAGAAAAGCTTATTATGAGTCTTAGGGTTTTAAAACAAGACAATAGTTAATGTATAAAAGGTATCACGTTTTACAAAAATGATTCATGCAGTTCTCAATATTCCATGCTTATTACTATGTTCCATATCATTACAATGTTAATATATAATATGGGTCTATGTTTTAAATGGAAGCTACTACTAACAGTGTCGAAGTATTGTAAGCTTTCTTACATGAATCGTTTTCTTGGCAAACTGGTGAAAATACACATGTGTTTCATAAAACAATTACGGATAATATTTATTAATAAATTCATATGTTAACTTGAAGACTTGTTCAAACTATTATAGACATATTATATAAAATACAGACGTACAATTTTGAGCATTAATTTGAATATAAATAACGCTGTATTATATCAATGCGATGACATTAATCGTTGATTGATTTTAATTGAGAAATATAAATTAATCATCAAGTTCTGAAGTTATGGTCACCCCAACGATTCGTATTGATATGCATAATTTTTTTTTGTGAACAGACCTAACCCTTTGATCTCTATAGAATAAATTTAAGGGTTTTGTAAAAATTTAAATTAAAATGCGATACATTTTAAATACAGTCGAACTTCGATAACTCGAACTCCGATAACTCGAACTTTTTTCTGGTTCCCGGCCAAAAGTCCTATCTTATACGTGTTAAAAATATTTGATAACTCGAACTTTGATCATTCGAATTTCGCGATATCTCGAACAAAATCTTTCAGCCCATTTGACTTTTCAGACTCGATAACTCGAATTTCAGTATGTACTTAAAAGTTTTAGGAAGGACATTTGTACCTGATTGATGAACGTCCGCCCGCTTATGTATTCTGAGAATTTCACTATCTACAGATGTCCTTCCCAAAATTTGGAAATTCACAGAATTCATTAAGGGCAGGTGTTCATGAGTCATGTGATCCTTGTGAAACCTGAGGGCGCAGTGCCATGGGGGTAGATTAGTAGAACAGTGGAATAGTTTGGACCAATGATGTGATTGTTAGAGTTTATGCAATATACTAATTGGCCAAACTATTCCACTATCCTGATTATTACATTTTTTACAATCGGCCCTTTTCAGGGCCAACAAATTTTTCTTACGAGGAATAATCTTATTAATGTCATCCATGCATTCGTTTAGTAGTTAGAAATCCTGACATATCTTGACCTTTGCCTACATTCTGCTCTTTTCTAATATTGTACTTAGTTTATGTTCTAGACGTATTTTCGTCTAAATCCGATAACTCGAAGTTTTTTTTGCTTCCCTTGGTGGTTCGAATTATCGAAGTTCGACTGTATTTGGCCATATCAGAAATCATGTATGTGCATTTCAGTTGATTTTTTCATGCGCACTTTCAGGTTAAAATATCTCAATATAATGACGTGCTAGACAAATTCTGCTACCAGATTCGGATTCAGGACTAAAAATTACGTTAGAAGATTCCTTCTGAACTCAGCGGGGAAACAAAAGTGTCATTTGTGTAGGCCTGTGTTATTGAAGATACTTTAATAATTGAAAACACTTATTTCTTAACGTAAGAAACATTTTTAAACTTTAAAAACAATTGAAAAAATGGAAAAGATATTGTTCACCTTTGCTGTCCTTAAAATGATCGAGAATTTCCCTTTGAAGTTCGATGTTTAAAGCATAACTTTCCTCGTGCCATGTACCACACAAAATAATCCAATAATAATTGTCGAATCCTGAATAAACGTCTTATTACGTATTCAATTGTTCGCTGAGAGTACCCGCATTCAGAGAGTCGTTGGATGGAATCAGAGTAATTCTGTGGGTTTGCAACTCCATATGAATCTCTAAAAGCCATTTACAAACACTGTCCACATCTTTGAAGTTCACTGCATCATTTCAGGTTTCAAAAACTCACAAATTCGCAGTTGGCGAAACAAAGCGACGCCAATGAAAATGAATAAAACTCACACATGGTCCCAAATACAACTGCTCGCTTCCAACGCTGAGAAGCGAATCGTGTGTGTAATTGAAAGCCCACCTGGCTTCTAAGAGGGCGCAGACGCGGACTCGAATTCCTGTGTTATGTGACGTCCGTTCGCAAGATGGCCGCACACCCAGGGCCAAGCAATAACACGAATTGCATAGGACGAAACTTTATTTTGTAAATAACATGAGAAAAAAGAAATTTTTACCATAGGTGTATTTGGAAATTCTTTTTTATTTTTCAAAAGCTACAAAAGTCAATGATAAAATAGATGATTTTTTTGTCACGATTTTATTATGAAACTGAATAGCTCTTTCAAAAAATAAATAATAATATCCAAACATACGTATATGGTGAAAAATCATTTTTTCGCCACATTTATTTTGAAAATAACTTTGATTGTATGCAGTTGGTATACTAAAACTATTTATAACATATGTTTGATTATACAATTCACTCGCAACGTCGAAAATACAAGCTTTCTAAAAATTTTGAAAGGAGCATAAATAAAATTTTCTTCAGATTCTTGCGCAAATTTTTTATGATTTTTTATTTTGAAAAATGATTTTGAAGAGTAAATTGAAAAATATTTCAAAACATATCCAATGATTTCCTAAAATTTCGAAAAAAAATGTTGAACCAGGTATTTAAATTTTCAATGAAAAACGTGAATTATAAACTAAGAAGATTAATTTTTTACCGAAAAAGGCAAGTTATCAACCAAAATATATAAAAATTTTAACCGAATTGTTGAATTTTTTACAAAAATAGATTAATTTACAATAAATTTTACAATAAAGAATCGAATTTTGAACAAAATAGTTAAATTTTCAACCAAGAAGATGAATTTTCAACTACAATGATGAATCTTCAACTGGAATAATAAAATTTTTAGTTAAAAAGTTAATCTCAACCAAGAAAGAACGATTTTTCAAAGAAATAGTTCAATTTCGTACCAAGGAGAAGAATTCTCAATGAAAGATGTAATAGTTGATATTTCAACCAAAATATATAATATTAATTTTAAATCAAAATCAGTTAAATTCAACAAAAACGAACGAATTTTCAACAAAATTGTTCAATCCTCAACCGAAAATACGTATTTCAACAAACCAGTTGACTTTTCACATAAAGGTATACTTTTCAACAAAGTAAATTAAGTTCCCACCAAATAGTATTTGGGCATATTTCTAATTTATAGAAAAGTGAGGTTTGAGGCCAACTTTCCGCGTAGTGAATATTTAATATTTTGAAGTACATAAAGTAGTACTCAAAAGTCGTAGTATTGCTATAATTCAACATGTGATTGTCCAGCAGATAAACATACCAAATTTAATTTATTGTACAGTAATACGCAATAATGGAAACAATTAAAACAACAATGCTTTTAGAACATTTGGCATTATTTGTTGTGCAGAGTTTTTCTTTAAGAACCAAACGGCATGGGGAATAATGTTCACATTAAATCAGATTGAAGTAGAAACTTATCGCGCGATTTGAGAAATTCAGTTGCAGGGTTGCAGTACAGAACTAGATAATCAAAGTCAGATTTTTTTAGGAGAGCGAAGTAGCATTTAGTAAAATCGACATAACCATTTAAAAATAAAACAGAACTTTACTCCTAAGCTGAATGAAAATATCCATTTCCAAGAAATAGAATGACGAAGGTTACAGTCCTAAAGTGACATGAAACTTAGTTCAAAATTTAAACAGTTCAGTTTGGAAATCCGAACTGAAACTGGTTTAAAATGAATTCGGGAATCCAAATAGATTACATTTGATAATGTCCACGATGAACCGGATTGACGTTGGAACTTAGTTCAAGATTCAAGAAATTTAGTTTATAAATCCGAACTGAGATTCATTCAAAATGAACTTTGAAATCCGAAATGATAACAGTCATGGAAAATCTGAACTGAAACTACTTTGAGATGAATTCGGAAATCCGATTAGATTACAGTTGATAATGTCCACATTGAACCGAATGGACGTAGGAACTTAGTTCGTGATTTGACAAATTCAGTTTGGAAATACGAACTGAGACCAATTCAAAATGAATTCGAAAATCCGATTAGAATGCCGTTGCCAATGTCCACATTGAACCGGATTGACTTAGGAACTTAGTTCAAAATTTAAAATAGGTCAGTTTAGAATCCGAACTAAAACTGGTTTAAAATTAATTTGGAAGTCTAATTAGATTACACTTGATAATGTCCGCATTAAACCGGATTGACGTAGGAATGAAGTTCGACGTTTACAAATCCCAGTCTGGACATCCGAACTCAAACCAATTCAAAATGAACTCGGAAATCCGAAATGATAACAGTTATGAAAAATCCGAACTGAAACTACTTTAAGATGAATTCGGAAATCCGATTAGTTTACAGTTGATAATGTTCACATTGAACCGGATTGACGTAGGAACTTAGTTCGTGATTTGACAAATTCAGTTTGGAAATAAGAACTGAGACCAATTCAAAATGAACTCGGAAATCCGATCAGATTACAGTTGACAATATCCACATTGAACCGGATTGACGTAGGAATTTAGTTCGATATTTAAAAAGTTCAGTCTGGAAATCCGAACTGAGACAAATTCAAAACGAAGTCAGAAATCCGAATTGAAGGCAGTTATGGAAAATCTGAACTGAAACGACTTTAAGATGAATTCGGCAATCCGCTTAGAATACAGTTGGTAATGTCCACATTGAACCGGATGGACGTAGGAACTTAGTTCGTGATTTGACAAATTCAGTTTGGAAATACGAACTGAGACCAACGCAAAATGAACTCGGAAATCCGATTAGATTACAATTGAGAATATCCACATTGAGCCGGATTGACGTAGGAACTTAGTTCGATATTTAAAAAGTTCAGTCTGGAAATCCGAACTGATACCAATTCAAAATGAAGTCGGAAATCTGAATTGATGACAGTTACGGAAAGTCCGAACTGAAACTACTTTAAGATGAATTCGGAAATCCACTTAGAATACAGTTGGTAATGTCCACATTGAACCGGATTGACATAGGAACATAGTTCAAAATTTAAAAAGTTCAAATTGGAAATCCGAACTGAGACCAATTCAAAATGAATTCGGAAATCCGATTAGAATACAGTTGGTAATGTCCACATTGAACCGTATTGACTTAGGAACTTACTTCAAAACTTAAAAAGTTCAGTCTGGAAATCCGAACTAAGACCAATTCAAAATGAACTCGAAAATCCGAAATGATAACAGTTATGGAAAATCTGAACTAAAACCACTTTAAGATGAATGCGGAAATCCGATTAGATTACAGTTGAGAATATCTACATTGAACCGGATTGACGTAGGAACTTAGTTCGATATTTAAAAAGTTCAGTCGGGAAATCCGAACTGAGACCAATTCAAAATGAAGTCAGAAATCCGAATTGATGACAGTTACGGAAAGTTCGAACTGAAACTACTTTAAGATGAATTCGGAAATCCGATTAGAATACAATTGGTAATGTCCACATTGAACCGGATTGACTTAGGAACTTAGTTCAAAATTTAAAAAGGTTTTTTTGGAAATCCGAACTGAGACCAATTCAAAATGAATTCGGAAATCCGAACTATTGTCAGATAGGGAAAATCCCAACTGAAACTGGTTCAAAATCAATTCGGAAATCCGATTAGATTACATGTGAGTGATGTCCAGATTGAACCGAAAAGATTTATAATCGGCAATTTTTTTCAATTCGGCAGCCGAATTAAAACTTACTGAACCAAACTGATACTAATAGAATATCAGTCCGATTCAAATGGCCCTTTTATGTAGGGCTCATAAACTACAATCGTAAAGTGAAATTAAACATGTTTTTTTCAATTTGACTTTAAATCGGGTTCTCAAAGCACATACGGCCTTGGTGATTACATTCTCGTTGCGAGACTTGCGCTTGGCGCTCAACAGCTAGGTTATACAAACAATTGCTTTTGAAAAATAAAACCATGTAAACAAAATCAAACGGAAAATTTTATTTCCAAATTTGAAAGTGCTCTTACTTTTTGAATTTTGAGCAAATCAAAAAATGTATGGGGATAGTTTTGAAATATATTTCACATCTAGTAAAAATTTTGATTGCAATTTTTTAATCTGTCAGAAATTTTGGTTTTTAAAAGATCGCAGTTCAAAGAATCCATCAATATAATATATGAGGAATCCGTGGGGACATTTTCCAAGTTCAATAAATGTCAAGCAATCTTCAAGCAAAATCATAGCGACTCGTATGAAGTGTTTATAGCGTTTTTAATTTATAATAACTGCAGTCTGTGGGCGACCTGCCAAACCCCCTTACGTATCTAATTTGGACCTAAGAAGACTTTATATATAAACTAACCGAAAAATAATGTGTAAAAACATATAAGCAAGCACTCGGTGAATCTGTGACTTTGCAACAACCTGACATCCTATTACTAATATTGTATTCCGCTAACGAGTTTGAATATCTAATTTCAAACTTAACCCTCTGCCTTGACTAGCGTATCCCCACTTTGTAATCTTCACCACGTGACCACCTCACCGATCCAAATTACATGAGTGTTAGTGCAAGAGTTTCGGGATCGTATCCATTAAAAAAGTGCATGGGCCCCCTGAATAGCATATTTTCTTAATAATAAATAGATTACTATTAAAAAGCATTACAAATAAAGTATCAGTATTAAATTTTAAGGATATTCATCAAAATTGCTTCAAATTGGATCAAAAATGACAGATTTATAATACGAAATCATCATGTGGAACATAATCTTAAGAAGGAAACGTCAAAGTGAACAAAATACCTTTAAATGGAAGAATTGTTCGAAATTTATTTAATTTAAGGTAACGTTATGTATTAAAGCGATTTTTTGCAAGATTCCATGCAATTTTTGCGCCTAAAAAGTCATTTCGCATTCTACAATAGTAGGAAGGAGAATTTATTTTTGTGACAGGTAAGGAAGAAAGTCATACAAAAAATTTAGAATTTTTGAAATTACTATCCTTCTTAAATTATTCAGGTTATAATTTTGTGCTAAAGTTATTCAATTTTTGATTGATTATGATAAGCGATGAATTCTTCTTTGTATAAAGGTACGTCGCATTCTTTACACATGAAAATTGTTCTTTTGATTTCTCCTTTCATTTTGCAGAATCGACATCTTTTATGATTTGTAGTTGTTTTTTTATCAAGTGATCAAGGCAACTTTTAACAAAATTGCTTCAAAGTGGATAAAAAGTGACAGGTTTATGACACGAAAATCATGTGGAACATAACCTCAAGAAGGAAACGTTAAATTAAACAAAATACCTTTGAGTGGAAGAATTGTTCGAAATTCATTTAATTTTCATTCAATTTAAGGTGACGTCGTGAATTAAAACAATTTTTTGTCTGCAAAATGGAAAGAGTAATCAAAAGAACAATTTTCATTTGCGAAGAATTCGACGTACCCTTATGCAAAGAAGAATTCATGGCTTATCATAATCTATCAAAAATTTAAGTACTCCAATATAAAATTATAACCTAAATAATTTAAGAAGGATAGTAAATTGAAAATTAGAAAATTCTAACTTTTTCGTATGATTTTCTTCCTTACCTGTCACGAAACATAGCTTTCCCTTCCTAGTATTGCAGAATATGAAATGACCTTTAAGGCGCGGAAATTCAATGAAATCTTGCGAATAATACCTTAAATTAAATGTAAGTTACATGCATTTTGAGCAGTTTTTCCACTCAAAAGTATTTTGTTCAATTTGACGTTTCCTTCTTGAGGTTATGTTCCACATGATGGTTTCCATATCATGAGCCTGTCAGTTTTTATCCAATTTTGAGCAATTTTCTTGAATATACTTCAACTTTAGAACTGATACTTCATTGTGAGTATTTGTGAATAATATTTTACTTATTATTTAAAAAGTTTCTAGCGAGGGGCACATGTGCTCCGCGAAATAGCTATACGATACAGCTCTGTCGCACTCACACACATCACGTTACGTAAATGAGCACTACTATTGGTTCTTCCCTTTCTACATGCCTTATTTGACGATTTTTGACGATAACGGTCAAATGACCAGGCAGAGGGTTAAACAAGGGGAAAATATCTTCAAAACTCAAGGAACTCAGAAAAAGACATCACATCAGTCTAAATGTGGAAAAAGCAACAATTGCTGAAGTCAATGATGGCATTTGGCAAATACCGTCCACCTCAGGCTCCTATAATATCTATACGATTTATGAAAATAAACTTGCCTGTGACTGGGCTGTATTGCACTGATTGTAAAGCCTGCATTCTCAAGTATATTTGTGATTGTGTAGATTGTTCAATTCGCTGGAATATGTGCAAACACATCCATTTATTGGCCACACACAAGCAAGAAAAAGAACAAACTGGTTCCGAAAAAGTTCAGAATAGTGGTTAGTATTTATATCTTTCTTGAATTCTCTTTATTTATCTGTACTGTGCCTAATAATTTTAAAATGTATAAACTTTATATACAGTCTATAATTTTACATATTTGTGAATATATTAAATACTAATGTACTGTATGATATATGAGATGAAAAACAAATCAAATAAAATAGAATGTTTACTTGCGTTATATTTTCATCAGTATCTATAATACATATTCCCACTTATTTCAATTATGATTTTTTTCAATTATTATGAAATATCGGAAGCGTTCAAATAGCGTTCAGGGTAGGAAAATTATTCATAATAATTTATTTATACAATTTTAAGAATTCTATATCATCGAATATTTTTGCTGACACACTTAGTAATATCTACCATCAGCATAAATATTTCAAAACTCGCATATTTATGTGCTAATACTTAATAATCATATCGAAAAAAGTATTTAAAGCTGTCATGGATAGAAAAGTTTTTTAATAAATAATGTATTATAAGTTAGTAGGGACTAGACGCTTGTCTTAACGACACAGATAAGTAGTTGAGTAAACACATAAACCGCAACTTTGAGCGACGAGTAAATAAAGTATTAAGAACTACGCCTCATGGTCTTGATAATTAGGAAAGGGAGGGGATACCTTTAAGCCCTCTGCACCTCTCCGGAAGTTTCTAATATTTTCCTAAAGTCCGGAAATTTGTCGTTGCCATTTACAGTAAAGCATATTAGGGATGTTGAAGGAACAACTTTTTAAAATAGGGGTGAAGGTGTAACGTCGTGTGACTTTTCGGAAGTCAGGCGACGCCATCTTTAAGCGGGAACAATTTGAATTTGAATTCGTTGATAGAAAAGGATTTACGCATGCAATAAATTGAAATATTTATAATAAAGAGTTATTTGATAAGGAATTGATTACTATCAATTATTATTACTATAAGTAATAATATAAGTTCAGTTGGTTTATTTTCTCAAATCGAGTGGCACAATTGAGGGATGGTTGGGGAAATCAATTGAACGTTAGATACGTGCGTTCAAAACGTCAGAAGAAAGCTTTCCAGCCCCTAAATCGCTATCGAAATTTTGAACAAGTCTCTTATGAAATTTTTCACAATTCAGTTCAATCATTTGATTAACTTTGTATTGAATTCAATTACTTCCTAACGAATATTTTTTGAATATTAATTGATTAATAATCTTCCATGTCAGCTCCGGAGAGCATCTTATTCGATTTGCTGGAGATTTTCTCCAATCCTAGCTATCAACCTTTACATCTTTGTCGGGTTTACGAAGAATTACACTTCGGCGTAAGAATAATTTATTCGCCTACAGAAACGATACAATTTACCATCCCTCGCGCTTGAGTAGAATCAAACTCTGATTCAGGGATGAAATCAACTTCAACTTAAAAAGAGTGAACTTTCATTAGCAAGTGAATTTAACATTAAAATAAAAAGGATTAGAATCTGACGTGGACGCGCAAGTTTAATAATAAAACTGTATTGAAACTTTTGTGCAACATTGGATTTGAGTGTTTGTGAGCGACATGTAAATTTGTGAACAACATTTGTGAAGGAATTGGGAGCCTTTATCCCCAAAAGCAAACAGTGTTTAAAATACGACAAGGAGTTCCTCTCAGAACTTTTAGTGAATTCATTTACTTAATAACTAAATCTCCCTGTCCTAATATTCGTGGTTTTGACTTTCAAGACAATCAAAGGCAGCAACGGACTACACGTTACTTTTCGTCCAATCATCGTTGGGTCCAGCGGAATTTCATCGACACCAGCAAACTCCGGACGTATCACCAACCGTAGCTCATCATTCCGCGTCTCCATAATAACCGATTCCATGCAGAATGGCGGGCCTCGAACACCCTGTCCAGTTAAGCTCGTACCAGGTCAATATCATCCCATGGGGCTTTCAGCGCCATGTCACTGAGGCGTGAGGTCATGATAAACTCACCATTAACGACTCTATGGCAACCAGGGTTGAGTCGCCACGTCAAAGGATTGCCAGGGTTTTTGACACGCTGGAATAGTTACTTTTGGTTCGTGAATAACAACCACCAGTAACTCACCTATTACCATGGTTACCGGTGC
>JAABKJ010001897.1:0-29246 GCA_011634705.1 Andricus grossulariae
CACGTACCCTTTCGCATATCGTCCCTCTAACCCTTATTGCTCAAGGCTTTCGACTTACAATATATCTTCTACGAAATGAAAAATAAATGTGTGATATGATGAGTGTGTGTTAATTTGACCATTTGCAAAATTGCGCATAAAATTCTAATCAGTATTCTAGTCAGTATTCAAATTTCACTTTCGGAAATTTCAAAAACGACCAAAATGGAGAAATGCCCAGTGTTATCTTAGTGCATTTGTGGTATTGGAAATTATCCATACACATAGGTACTGCTGACGCCATCATGTCCTGTCGCGTTGCGTCGCGTCAATCTAGATTGACATATAGATCCCTGGATGGTCAGTGGTCACTTGGGAAACCAACCAATTCTACCTACAGATTACTCGAGATCCTAATTGTAGTTTCCTCTACAAATGTCCTGATTGCCTTGGCAACGTCTTGATTTATTACAAGAGAATTGTCGCACAATGATTATTATCATATAAATTAATGTCTCAGGCTTAAGATGGTTGCAGCCCAATATGTCAAAGGCGTTTTTGGTTAGAGTTGGATTTATTTTTTCATTTTTTTGAGTCGTAAGTGCGGGGATGTCCGGTATATATTATCAATCACGGATGCATTATTACAATGCAATCAAGCGATCTGATAAAAGCGCGAGCCTTGACATATTGGGCAAAGCCTGGTGTTTACCCCATCATTCACGAACTGGGTTGCAGTCAAGTGTATGATTGGGGGACCTAAAGTTTGAGGTGGGTTCCGAACCACCAAAACCTCGGTAAAGGTACATAGAAAAATTTCAAGATGTACCGGCTCAGGCATCAAACCCTGGACCTCTAAGGTGAAGTCCGAGCGTCTAACCAATCAATTTAATTTTGTTTCAGTAAGTTTTGACGATGCTTTTTTGGTTCAGAATGAAATTTTATATTTTTCTCTGTTCTAGGGTCGAGCTGAAAATTTTTATTTGAAAAAATCAACTTTCAATAAAAAAAAACACTTTTCGGTTAATGAAATTAATTTTTTACAAAGTAAGACGAATTCTCAACAAAATACAAAAATTTGTAATCAAATAGTTCATATTCCAACCAAGAAGATACATTTTCTACAAAAAAGACGAATCTTCAACAAAATGAATACATTTTTAACGAAGTAGTTAAATGTTCCACAAAAAAGATTAATTTTTTACCAAAAAAGTCCAATTTCATACAAATTGTTCCAATTTTTAATCCAAGAGTTGAATATATAAACTCAAAATGATTCATTTTTAACCAAAAATTGAACATTTCAACTTTCATCGAAAAAACAATTATTTTGAACCAAATTATTAAATTTACTACCAACTTGTTGAATTTTCAAGACAAGAAGATCAATTTTCTACAAAGGTGAACCTTGAAAACTAAATTTTCCATTAAAAAAGATGAATTTCTATCAAATAAGTTAAGTTTTCAGTTCAAACATTAATTTTTAAGAAGAGAATAATAAATTTTAACTAAACTGCGAGAATCCTTAATTTTCGAATCAGAGACGAATAATTAATCAAAGGTAAATTTTTAATTAAGAAAGATTCTAGACTCTACAACAAAATTTACATAAATTTTCAACAACATTTTTTAATTTTCACGCTAAAGAGACAAATTTTCTACAAGACAGATAAATCTTTTGTCCAAAAATATGAATTAACAACTGAAATGACGAATAAAAAAAAAGTAGTTCAACTTCCAACGGAAGAGTTGAATTTCAAACTTAAAAGGATACATTTTTCCAAAAATAATGAATCTACAACTAAAAAAGAAATTATAAAAAGGTAGGTCAACTTTCAACTAAATAGTTGAATTTTATACCAAATTATTAAATTTGTTAAGAAAATGTTAAATTTTTGAGTCGAAAATACGAATTTTCTACAAAACAGTTGAATTATCAACTCGAAAATGTAAATTTTCAATGTAAGAGTTAACTTTTAACCGAAACATATTACTTTTTACCAGACAGTTGCATTTTGAATCAACAGGGATGACATTTCTACAAAAAGAGATGCATTTTCAAACCCATTAGACTCATTCTCAATAAAATAGGTGTATTTTTTAACAAAGAAATATTTCTAGTGAAGTAAAACGAAAGATTTTTCTATCAAATTATTAAATTTTTAAGCTAAAATGAAACAGTTTTAAAAAAAGTTGCTTTTTTAACTAAAAAGGATAACTTTTCAACAAAATTGTTAAGTTTTTAACAAAATAATTGAATTTTGAACCATATAATAAAATTTTTCAGAAGAAAAGATGAATTCTTGACCAAAAATTTAATAGCAGACTTCTTCACTGAAAATAATGAACTTTCAACAAAAAAATGTTACGTTGAAGTATAATGCTTTAAATGAAGATTAAAATTAATTTGTTATTCTTTTCGAAATAATAAGTTTATTCCATTTTAATGAGATGAGGGGAGGGGGGAAATTTCACAAATATACCTTTCATAATTTGTGCTTTACCCCTTATTTGTTTATTTATTTATTAATTCATCAATTTATGATTATTTCATTTAATATTAATAATGAAACCACTAGGTATTAAAAATCAGTCCTTATTTAATAGTTAATTCTATTTACTTTGCCCTCAATGTTCATTTTTTGAAATAAACACATTGTCCAAATTATACTAGTAATTCTTATTTTCGTATTATGTTACAAATGAGGTTGAGCTGAAAGAGACGAACTTGGGACTTAAAAGCACTAGTGAGATACCGGGGTCGAGCTGGAAAAGGCAAATCTAAGACTTAGGGTCACTGGTGATATGTGGGGTTGAGCTGGAAAAACGACTACGGAACTTAGGGGCACTAGTGAGCTATATGGTCAAGCTGGGAAAAGTGAACTTGGGACTTGGAAACACTAATGAGATACGGGGTCGAGCTAGAAAAGTTGAATCCAAGAATTAGGGGCACTCGCGAGCCGTGGGGACGAGCTGACAAAGCTGAATCTGGGACTTAGGGGCACTAGTGATCTATGGGTTCGGGCTGGAAAAAGCAAATCAGGGACTTTAGGGCACTAGTGAACTTCGTGATCGAGATGTAAAAAGCGAATTTGGGACTTAGGGGTACTAGAGATATGTGGGGTTGAGTTGGAAAAGGCCATTCTGGGACTTGGGGGCACTAGTGAGCAATGAAGTAGTTCTGGAAAAGGCAAATCTTAGACTTGGGGGCACTACTACAGTGTGGACTTGAGCTGAAAAAGGTGAATGTTGGACTTGAGCGTACTAATGAGCTGCGGGTCGTGCTGGAAAAGGCGAATTTTGGATTCGGATGTACTAGACATATGTGGATTTGAGTTGGAAAAGGCGATTCTGGGACTTGAGGACATTAGTGAGCGATGAAGTAGTTCTGGAAAAGGCAGATCTTGGACTTGGGTGCACTACCAATGTGTGGACTTGGGCTGGAAAAGGCGAATATTGGACTTGAAGGCACTAGTGAGCTGTGGGTCGTGCTGGAAAAGGCGAATTGGGGACTTGGAGTTACTAGATTGAGACGGTCCGTTCTATTTTCATATTTAAAATTAAATTGTAAAGCTACGGACGAATATTTATATTGATACGCCTCTGACTCAAAGTGGACAACCAGGTAGAGCTTAGGGATGATTCACAAAATCATTCGATCATACGATGGATTGCGCGCGCCATCAGCTAATAAGTGGGGATAGCGTGGGACCAATGCACTTTGTATATCGATCTCGGTATCGGTACCAAAAGGATTCTCTTGTTGCAGTCAAAAGTTCCATCCACTAATTTATCCAAATTCTTTAGAATTTGAATAATTAGACGTAAGTTTTTGGGTTTTAAATTTATTTTTCAAATTTTTTAATTAGTGTGATATAATTATTGTAACGATTTTGCACTCCATCTTTTGTTGGACACCTCGTTGTGCATGTTTGCATCTAATAATTGTGGGAAATATAAAGAATAATAATTTAGTGTGTGCAACTTTCATTGTAACGACTTTGCACTTTATCTCACGATAAAGACCTCGTTGTGCATGATTGCATTAACTATTGAAATTCGAATGGGAAATTTTACCTTAAATTTTTTATGAAGATGGAAACAGAAAAGAATTCGTAACGACTTTGAAATTTATCATGTGCATCGTTGTGCGAAGGAAATTTTGGTTTATGGTTTAATTATCAAGTTTAGTTATAAAACGGTTAGGGCTAGTTTTTATATCCTATCAGTATTGGAATCAACTCATATAGTTGGTTGCAATTTACTGGACAAGAAAAAGTAAACGCAAATTGAAGGAATATCTCGATGAAAATAAATATCATTGAGATAAGTTTAAAATGCAACATTACCATTACTGAAAATTAATGTAATTTTCAGTAAATTAAGATCTTTAACTAGAATCAGCCACTGCAGTTATAATTAAACTGAAAATAATATTGAACATAAGAACGATCCCCGGCTAGAAAATTTGATAATGTTACAAGGGGATGATTGGGCATGGGTTAAAAGGAATATGCAGTATCAGTTAAGGAAAATAGCGGAAGAGGAAAGAAAAAAGGAAAGAAGAACATGGGTTAAGAATGGGAGCATACAGATAGAAGGTGTATGCTGGGATTGAAACGAGGATAGGTAAGAGTTTGTGAATAATTAAGTGTGGGGAAACTAGGAGAGAAACAAACCGGAGATATAGAAACAAGAAATATAAGGAAACAGCAAGATACGAGAAACGAAAATAGGGAAGACTGGAGGATATGCTACTGGAATATAGCAGGCTTGGAAAGAAAGGATAGGGAGTTTATGAGAAATTTAACACAATGAATTGTATTAGTAATGATGGAGACGTGGCTAGATGAAAAGGGATGGGAAAGAGTAAGTGGAGGATTACCAAGAGGTTACAAATGACAGGTTCAAAATGCACAGAGGAAGAATAAAAAGGCAGGGCAATGGGAGAAATGGTGATGCGAGTAAGGCATGAGTGTATAACAGAAAAGGATAAAGAAGAGATTAAGAACAAAAAGAAGGATTAATAGTAGAGGAGATAAACATGGGAGGAGAGTGGTGGAAGATAGTGGGGGCTTATGTGAACGGTGATATGCAGATGAAATCAGAGGAAATGAGAGAACAGGTAGAAGAAAGTAAACAAGAGATTAGGCTTATAATAGGAGATTTTTATACGAAAACAGCAGACAAAAGGAGAACGGGAATGGGGTGGAGAGCGAGAAAGAAAATCCAAAGATAAGATACTGAATAGAGACGGAAGGAAAATGGTAAAGAGCCTAGAGGAAATGATATCGTTTATCCTAAACGGAAATATAGAGGGGGATGGGTAAGGGGAATATACACGTTCAGAAGAAAAAAATCAGGCGAGAATTTATTATGTGTAGAAGGAAATTAAGAAAATAGAGAAAAGGGACAAGTAGTGGAGAAAAATATAGGAGAAAAAAGATAGTGTATACTGAATTGTGTGATCAAAAGAAGAGAAGGAAAATAAAAGGTTTGAAGAAGAGGCGAACTTTCGACATAAGTGCATGTAATGTACCGTATTTGTGATCGATTATCAAATCGTGAAAAAAAATGTTTTTCGGCCCACTGATCGAGAATATAATGTCAAAATTGCAAAATTCAAAATGGCGGATTCAAGATGGCGGTTATATTAAGGAAAATTCGCAATTTTATGCAATTGCTATGGAACTTAGTGTATAGGGGTTTTTGAGGTCTCTGATTACAAATCTGAAGTCAGAATTGCAAAATTCGAGAAGGCGGATTCAATGCAGCCTGCACGGCATTGGAGTGGGGAACGTCCAAAAAATACCCATATAGCAAGTTTTGGGTCAATTGTTCGGAAACTTCAAAATTATAATGAAATAGTCGCCATCTTGGATTCACCATTTGTAATTTTGCAATACTGATGCCAGAATCGTGATCAGCTACCCCGAAAACCCCTAAGTTACCATTAATAGCAAGAATTAGTTTAACAGAAAAATGTGACCCTGAAAGGGTTAACGAGTATAGGAGTGTGACACTGATGTCAACATTATACAATGTATATGTTACTGTTTTATCGGAGTGGTTAAAGAAATAAGTAGCGGGAAAAAGATAGAACCACCGAATCAGACAGGATTTAGAAAAGGGATGGGGGTGATGGACAATATGTACGTTCTAAATTATCTAGTAAATAAGAGGATTAAAAGGAAGAGAGAGGCAATGATAGCAATGTTCGTGGACTCAAAGGTGGTGTTTGAATCATTAGACCAAGGTGACATAGAAAAAGCAATGGTGAAAAAGGGGATAAGCGAGGGATTAATAACGAGAGTATCGGAAATTTTTCTAAAACAAAGCGGGGTAATGGTAGGAGAGCAAGATGGAGATAGCTTCTGGTTAGTGAGAGGAGTAAGGCAAGTAAGACAAGGATGTCCTCTGAGCTCACTTTTATTTAATATATTACTATCAGACTTGGAAAAAGAAATGAACAGAAAGGATAGAACAGCAGCAGCGGCAATGAAACAGATATGGGGAATAGGAAAACAAAAGTTGAACAAAATATGAAGAAGAAGAATGTGGCTATTTGTGGCTGGTATGGCTGGTATCAGGTTATGGAGCAGAGATATGTAAATGAAAATAAAGGAAAGAGATTGAGAGCTTACAATAAAGGTATATAATATGGACGTTAGCGGTAGACTGGAGGACGCCGGGATGAATGGTAAGAGAAGAAATATAAAGGGATAAATGAAGTACTAGAGCGCGGAAGAGGACATGAAAATTTGAGACTAAGCTAAGGGAGGAAAAGGTAGGGGAGTTAACGAGAAAATGTTTGATAGAGGTCGAAGAAAGGAGAGGGAGGGCGATAGAATTAGCAGGATGGGAAGAAGAAAGGAGAGGGTTCTTTAATGCAGATATATAGAAGACGATACTAGAGTTAAGTATGAAGAATTGGAAAAAAGGGAGAGAGAAAGACAATTAATAGAAAGATGAGGAATGATTGAGGAATCAAAATATAATAAATGGTATAAGATGACAAAAAAGAAAGGAATACTAAATCATTTATAAAAGGGGTGGGGAGAGAGAAGGTGGACAAGAATAGCAAAATTTACATTGGGAAACAATGTAAGGCAAGGGATGTATTGGAAAAAGAAAGAGAACAGAAGGAAGCATGTATGTATGGGCAGTATCTAGGAGAGGAATGGATGGTAAAGGAAGCTGCCCGAGAATATGGTAAATATTCTAGGGTATGATGGATTTGAGGAAGAGTAAAGATTCTCTAGGGAGAGTTGAGACACGTAGGAATCGTTTCTGATTCGTTGGGGCCAATTGGAATACTGAAGTCCTTTTCAGCACGTGAGTTTCAAAAAGCAACCAATCGTAATGTCGGAACTATAAATTGAGGTTAGGTTGTTTTTACAATTTTATACTACGCGCATGCGTTGCCAAAGATATGTTTACATTTTGTGACGACTTCCGTGTTCAAGCTGACCCTAGTCGAGTGGTGGAGGTTCACGTATCCCAACTCTCCCTTGAGGATCTCTAGGGAAGAGTGGATGAAGGAGTTGGACGGGGCGAGAGGAGCAAATAAGAAAGAATAAAAGAATAAATGGCAAAAAATGACAAAGTGGAGGTACAAAAGAAAACAAAGCAAAAGGAAAGGGAAATCGCTCAGATTAGAAGCGTGAAGATTTGTAAGGAATGTTTATGTTATAGTAAGAGTAGATTAAGATGCGGTTGCGTTCTCATTCTCTCTCAATCTACCTCTCGCTTACACTGTCGCTTTCGATCGCTCGCTCACTCGTTCGCTAACACGTCCCAAATTGCGCTATAAAAATAGTAACAAGGATCTAGATATGAGAATTACTTACAATAAAATACATAATTTTCAAACAAAACTAGAATAATTGAATTTTTATTTTGAAAAATTATTTTAATAAAACGAGTTTTGAACAAAATATTTGAATTTTCAACGAGAGAAACGGCTCCTCGAATAATAAAATGAATTTTTAAGAAGGAAGTTCAACTTTCAACCAAGAAGTTCAATTTTCAATCAAAAAGATCAATATTCTACCAAAAATGACGAACTAAAAATAAGATACATACATTTTCAACCAAATTGTTGAATGTTTAACTAAAAACGATCAATTTTCAACAAAAAATAGAATAACTAATCTTTCAGTTTGATAAAATAAATTTAAAAAAAAACGAATTTTCAACAAAATAGTTAAATGTTTAACCAAAGAGATGAATCTTCAAATAATAAAATGAAATTGTAACAAAGAAGTTAAATCTTCAAGCAAGTAGTAATTGAATTTTCAACCAAGAAAATTAATTTTCCAACGAAAAAGATAAACTTACAATAAAATACATAAATTTTCAACAAAATTGTTGAATTTTCAACCAAAAATGGAATAATTAAATTTTAAGTGGCTTCCGTTTCTGGAAAGAGCAGTGAGAGCGGAGAAATTATGGTAAGTGGAGAAGGTAGGGGTGAGAGGTTGAGTGAGATTGAAGGGTGTGGATGAAAGCGTGAATGTGGTGGAAGAAGTGAAAGATAATGGCTGACTTTGAGGTTAGGTTGGATTCTGCATTGTGAACGTTTAAGCGGGGAGGAAGAGACGTGGTGTTGCGAATCTTGCTCAGTAGATAAATATGTGATGCCTGTAACACGGAGTCCAGTCAGAAGCGGCAGATGAGCGTTGCAAGCGAGAATAACGGGTCGAGGGTGGAGCTGTGAAAGTAGTGGAGACGAGCGATACGAGACGCCAGTTAGGAGTGGAGGAACCGCGGCAACTACAGCAGGTCGGGAGTCGGGTATTAGGCAAGGCAGACCCACGAATTTACAAAAGCTCAACCGAGCTGCAGAGCGTTCGCATAGTGTAGGATCGATCCGGTTTCAGGACGATTGGCGAAAACGGATGAGTGCGACAAGCAGCGAGGGAAATGTCAGTGTAGGGGAATAATCAGCAGAGAAAAAAAGGAAAAGGGAAAAGGGGAATGAAGATTTAGAGGGGGGGGGGGAAAAACAGTAAAAAAAGGAAAAGGAAAAAGGGAAAGGAAAATTTTGGGGGGGGGGGGGGGTAAAAACAGTTAAAAAAGGATAAAAAGAAAAACATCGGAAAGAGAGAAGGTTGAGGGGAACTTGCTGATGACGATTCAAGAAATTTTCACAGGATTTAGAGAGGAGACATGTAACATGCTGGAGGATACAATAAAGGAAGGGGGAAGGTCAAGGAGCAGGTACGAAAAATACAAAAGAAATGGGAAGAGTGAAAAGAATTATGGGAAGGCGAAGAAGAGAAAGTTTGGGAAAAAATGGAAAGTTTAGAAAATCAGCAGAGAGAATATGATGAGAATAGGTGAAGAGAGATGAATGAAATAGAAGAGATAGTGAGTAAATTAGAAGTAAGCGCTGAGCAAAGAAGGACTGAGTTGATAGGTAACCAGAATACAAGAGAAGGTGAGGGGGCTCGTATGTAGAGAATGAGAGGCTACGTAGTAGATTGATACAGATCAAAAGACGAATAGAAGGAGAGAAAAGATCAAAGAGGAAAATGAATTTTATAATAAAGGGACTGAAAGTGAACAGTGAATCGGAGGAGGAAGAGATTAAAAATCTGATGAGAGAAATAGAAGCACAAGTGAGTGTGGAAGGGGTAAAGAGAGTAGGAAGAATGAAGGAAGGAAGGGAAGGCATGTTTCTGGTAACATTAGGGTGTGAGGAGGATAGGTTTGAAATAATGGGCAAAAAGAAGTTGTCAAAAGGAAGAACATAGAGAATAGAAGAAGATCTGACATGGCAGGAAAGGAGGAGAAAATGTTTAATTGAGAGGAGGGCATGGGCGGACAGAAGGAACGGTAGAAGGGTAATCATAGAAAGGGATAAAATTTTGGTAAACGGAGATATGTGGATCTTGAACACAGAAATAGAAGAATTGAGAGCTTGGAAAACAAGGCAAGGAAATCAGAAGGACAAAAAACAGGGAAATTGGAAGAAAGGAAACGCGTTGGGGGGTACAAAATAAAAAAAGGGTTAAAGACAAGGACGGGAGAAGCCGCAGGAGAAGATAGACATGTAAAAGTGGCGTACTGGAATTTCTATGGATTAAAAAGCAAGAATAAGTGTTTCTGGGGGAAATATACAAAATGAGACGTGACAATGATGAGCGAAACTTGGGCACATGAGAAAGATTGGAAGGGCATAAAAAGATTGTTACCAAAATCATATGTGTGGAAGATGCAAGCAGTTAGAAAGGATCACGCGAAAGGGAGAGGAATGGGTGGCATGGTGTCAGAGGTAAGAAAAGAAATGGTGGTAGAGAAAGAAAAGGGTGAGGATATGGAAGAAGAGGACAGAACAATGTCGAGAAGAATAAAAGTAGGGGAAGAAGTTATGCATGTTGTATTCATGTATAGTAGAAGAGGAGAAGAGGGAGGATGGAGAATAATGAAGAAATGGACAAAGAAAAAGAAAGAGAGGCTGGTGCTGATATGGGGATCTGAATGCGTGAACTGAGGAACAAGGGAAGAAGTGTGGAATACAGAAAAGGAGGGCTTTATAAGAAAGGTCGAGAGGGTAGGAGGATACTGGACTTGTTGGGAGAGGCGGAAAGGTTTATTTGTAAGGGCATTATCAGAGGGGAGGATGGAGGGGAATATACGTATGCAGGTATAGGGTACACCATAATAGACTAAATTCTGGCAAAAGATAGAAAAAAGAAGCTGATGATTAGAATGGAAGTGGGCAATGAGATAGGTTCAGAGCACTTTCTGGTAATCGCGACTTTGATATGTGGATGTCCAAAGCACGGTAGGGAGAAGAAAGAAAGGAAGGGTGAAAAGAAATTGAAAATGGGCAGGAGCGGTGAGGAAAAGTAAAGAGAATTTAGGGGGAAAATAGAAAACGAGAATATAGGGAGTGGGAAAGAGTAGACACGCTGCTAGAAAAACTTAAAGGAGTGATTGGTAAGGCAAGCGAAGAGATCAGACCGAGAGAAGAAGGAAAGGAGGTTAGGAGAGGCTGGTCGGGCGATGAATGCATGGAAAGTAAAGATAGGATTAGGGAGAATGTAAGAAAGTGGAGAAGAGGGAAAGCGGACAAAGAGGACCTCAATAGGAGAGAGAGAAAGCACAAGGGAATATTAAAGGAAAAATAACAGAAGTAGTAAGAGTAGGCAGAGGTACAGAAAGCGTTTAAGGAAGGGAGAGAGTGTGAAGTGACTAACAGAGAAAGAGGGGAAGGAAGGGAATAAATGAAACAATCTAGATGAAAGAGTGGACGAAGTATTTCAAGGGTCTGTTAGAGGTTGTTGAAAATAGGGTAAAGGGATAAGGAAGAAAAACGGTAGTGGAGGATGAGGACAGCGAAAACGAGACTAGTAGAGAAGAGGTGAACGAGGCGATTGCAAAGCTGAAAAGAAATAAGGCCACAAGGGAGGATGGGTTGGAAAATGAAGCACTAAAATATGGAGGGTTAGGAGTAAAAGAAGAGATATGGAGGATTTGCAGCAAGGTGTGGAGAGAAGAAGGGTGACCGGAGAGATGTACCTCACTCATGTCGGTGGGATACAAAATTCATGCCGAAGTACTTAGAAGGAGTTTGGAAGGACAGGTGGAAGAAAAGGGAAGTATACCTTACAACCAAACGGGTTTTAGAAAAGGGATGGGGACCACCGACAACATCTACGAAAATAAGATCAGGGTGAAGATAGGAGCAAAGAAAGGAGAGGAATTCTGGACCGAAAGGGGGCTTAGGCAAGGTTGCCTGTTGAGTCCACTTCTATCTAGTATTCTCCTGGCAGACTTGGAGGAGAAGATGGAGAGGAAAGGGAAATGAGTGACAACATTAGGAACAGAAAAAGTGTATTCACTAGCATATGCAGATGACTTTGCGCTAGTAGTGGATGATAAAAGACGAATGAATCTGATGATAAGAGTTTTCGAAGAGTACGTGAGAGTAAAGGGGCTAGCAGTGAACGTGAATAAGACTAAGATGATGTGTTTCAGAAATAGAAATCATAGAGTGGAATATGAATGAAAGAGTAATAGCATGGAGTTAGACTTGGTTGAGGAGTTTTGCTATCTAGAATTTTGGTTTGAAACGAGAGGAGGAAGCGAACTGCAGGCGAGAAGGATATTATAATACGCGACTAAGGTGATAGGACAAGTATGGGGTCTAGGTAAAAGAAGGTTCAAGGGCGACTGGATGATAAGAGTGTGGATGTTCAATGTACTAGTATGGTCAATGTTAAGCTATAGGACGAGAAAAAATTAGTGTCAGGTAACTGAAAAGAGCATGGAATTTTGAAGAGAAACTAAGAAGGCAAGCAGAATTCCATAAGCGTGTTCACGGTAGGTTATTGATAAAGAGAGGAGGGGTAACAAGGGACGTTCGAAATGGGAAGAGAAGAGATATAAAATAAGATTTGAATGTGGTATGCAAGTGAGGGATAGAGAGTGACAGAAAATAGAGGAAGATATGACGGCAAGAAAAGAGAGCAAACGGAAAAGACTGGTGAGCTTCAGAATCGGAGAGGGTGTAAGAGCATGCAGGTAATGGATGAAAGAAGAAGAGAATATGTGTATAATGTGTAATTATCAGCAGGGAACATGGTTGCATGTCCTAGAGAGTTGTACAGGCGATGAATGGGAAGGGTAAAGCGTGTAAGAGTGAATGATGTGGATTTTGAATGAAAATGGTCAAGGGGAAGAATGGATGAAGAAACTGGAAAATATGAGAAATAGAGAGAGAGAGAGAGAGAGCTGGTGGTACAAGGTAGTGAAAAAAGAATGCAAGAATGAATCCTAAAGGAGAGTTAGAAAGTAGTGTTGCAGAATAAAATCCAAATGTGATTGATAATGGTAAGGAGAGACGGTAGCCCAGGGCAAGGTCACAAGCGTTTAAAAGTAAGAATAGTAATTAAGTAAGAGAGTATATAAGGCTTGTTTCTAAGAATGTATGTCAAATAATAAAATGAATTTTTAAGAAAGAAGTTAAATTTACAACGAAGTAATAATTGAATTTTCGAACAATCAGATTATTTGTCTAACAGAAAGCTAAAATTACCATAAAATACATAAATTTTGAACCAAATTGTTGAATTTTCGATCGAAAATAGAACAATTAAATTTTTATTTGAACAAATTATTGACAAAAAACGAATTTTCAACAAAATAATTAAATTTTCAGGATGAGAGATGGCTCTTTAAATAATCAAATTGATTTTTGACAAAGAAGTTAAACTTTCAACCAAGCTATTAAATTTTTAATGAAGAAGATGAATTTGCTACCCAAAAAAACGAACTTAAAATAAAATACGTGAAATTTCAACCAAACTTTTCAATATTCCACTAAAAACTATACATTTCCAAACGAAAATAAAATAATTAAATTTTCAATTAAAAAAAGTAATGAACAAAAAATAAGTAGAAAAGAAAGTTCAATTCTCAACTACAAAGATGGTCATTCAAGTAATAAAATGAATTTTTAACAAAAAATTTAAATTTTCAATGAAGCATTAATTGAATTTTCAACCAAGAAGATTAGTTTTCTACGAAAAAAAGATGAACTTACAATAAAATACATAAATTTTCAACCAAAAATAGAATAATTAAATTTTCAGTCGAAAAAAATTATTGAACAGAAAGGAGGAACAGAAAGGAAAGGAACAGAAAGGAGAGGAGTTCTGGACAGGGAGGGGTCTCAGACAAAGGTGCCCGCTAGGTCCGTTGTTGTTTAGCATATGGTTAGCAGACCCAGAAGAGAAAATGGAAAAGAAAGGTAAAGGGGGTACAGTTCTAGGAAATAAAAGAATATACTCGTTAGCGTACGCGGACGATGTGGTGCTTCTGGCAGAGGATGAAAGTGGAATGAGCTTGCTAATGAAAGGATTCGAAGAGTATGCGAGAGAGAAAGACCTCACAATTAATGTGACAAAGACAAAGATAGTATGTTTCAGGAAGAGAAAGAATGAAGTGAAGTATGAATGGAAGATAAATGGGGAAATGATGGAAATGTTGGAGGAATTTTGTTATTTAGGATTCTTGTTCGAAGCGGGTGGCGGAAATGATATTTAGGTGAAAAAAAGGATGGAAAGTGCGAGTAAGGTGATGAGTCAAGTGTGGGGGATTGGAAACAGAAGATTCAAGAGGACAAAGATGAGAGTATGGCTGTTTGATTCACTAGTATGGTCAGTGATGTGTTACGGAGTGGACATTTGGGGGTGGAAGGAGTACGAAAAGGTAGAAAACATGCAAAGAGGGTGTTATATGGAAGCTCGGAGAAAATAGAGGATGATTTGACATGGGTAGAAAGGAACATGCAGTATAAGGTAAGGGAAATAGCGGAAGATAAAAGGAGAAAGGGAAGACGAACATGGGTTATGTATGGGAGAATACAGATACAAGGTGCATCATGGGATTGGGACGAGAATAGGGAAAGGTTAGTAGAAAACGAGATGTCGGAAAACTAGGATAGAAAGGAACGGGAGATATAGAAATAAAAAATAGTAGGGAACAAAAAAAGACGAGAAACCAAAATTAGGGAAGATTGCAGGATATGCTACTGGAATATGGCAGGCTTGGAAGAAAAGGATAAGGATTTTATAAGAAAATCGGCACAATGGGATGTAGTAGTAATGATGGAGACAGAGCAATGGGAGGAATGGTGATGGGAGTAGGGAACGAATGTACAACAGAGAAGGGTTAAAGAGAGATAAAAGAACAATAAGACGGATTATTAGTGAAAGAGATAAATATGGAAGGAGAGAGGTGGAAGATAGAGGGGTTTACGTGAACAGTAATATGCAGGAGAAATCAGAGAAGATGGGAGAACTGGTGAAACAAAATAAGCAAGGAATTAGGCTTATAATACGAGGAGATTTTAATGCGAGAACAGGAGGTAGAGGAGGAAGGGAATAAGGTGGAGGGCGAGGAAGAAAATCCAAAGACTAGGTACTTAATGGGGAGTGAGAGAAATTGTTGAAGAGCCTAGAGGAGGTCGGATCGTTTATCATAAACGGAAGTATAGAGGGGGATGAGGAAGTAGAATATACACGTTCAGGAGGAAAAAGGGAATTGATTATGTGGTAGTGGACGGCGAGGTAAGAGAGAAGGGCAAGAAACTAGAGGTAGGAAATTATACAGGGTGTCCCTGACTGAGGTGTCCCGACTTGTGAAGCTGTATAAAAATAAAAATAAAATAAATCGAAAATTTTTATTCCAAAAATCAGTTGAAGTTTTAGTTTTTGTTTATGAAATATTTAGGCTGGACCAACAAGGAGCGCGGTGTAAACAGACGTGCATACGCGAGCGGGAGTACAACGCAATGTTCTTGAAGCAAGCGCCGAGGTGGGGTTAGTGACGGGAGAGCAGCGATCACTATACTAGGTTGGACTCCCGCTCACGCACGCACAACTGTTTATACCGCGCTCCTGATTGGGTTAGCTTAAATATTTCATAACTTGAAAACTAAAACTTGAACTGATTTTTAGAAAAGGAATTTTCTATTAATTTTTTTAAATTTTTAAACAGACATATAATAAGTCCGGACGCTTGAGTCTGGGACAAGCTGTATAGATTCGGATCACTTTCCCATAAAAGTGACATTAGAAAGAGAAAATAGTAATACAAATTAGGCTAAAAATGAAGCAAAAGTAGATAGAGAAGGAGAAGGGAATTAGTCAATGGAAGGTCACGAGCAGTTTAAGAAAAAGTTCAGGAATATCAAAATGGAAGAACGAAATGCAAACGAAGAGATGGAAATAATGATATGAGAAATATAGAGAGTATTAGAGAGCACAAGCAAAAAAGAAGTTAGTGAAGAAGGGCAGAGAAGTGGATGGGATGAGGACTATAAACAGAAAAAGAAGGAAGTGAAAAGAGCGTTAAGAAAATTAAGAAAAGGGACAAATAATGGAGAAAAATATAGAAGAAAAAAGAAGGACTATACTAAGTTGTGTGATAAAAAAAAAAAAAAAAGACGAGGAACATAAAAGTTTTGAAGCAGTGGCGGAGATGGGTAGGACACAAGCAGAGGTTTGGAAGGAGGTAAACAGAAAGAGGGAGAGAGAAGAAGAAGAAGGAAAAGTATGAACCAGGATCTTGAGATGGTAGAATGGAAAAAATATTTTATGGAATTACTAGGAGGGTATAGATGAGATTCCAAATTAAGTCTGGAAATATGGGGGACAGAATTAAAGAGATTGGCATGGATAATGTGTAATAAAGTATGGAGAAGAGGGGGGTGGCCAGAGTTGTGGAAGGAAGGAGTAGTGGTACCCATAGTGAAGAAAAACAAAGAAGAGGAGGTCAAAGATTATAGAAGAGTGACCCTAATGCCAACATTGTATAAAGTATATGGGGCAGAATACGTCAAACGTTCCCACCTAAAATTATTGTTTTTTTTTTATCAGTTTGAAACTTGGCCAAATTATAGTCCTAGTGGACCTATATTAATTCACCAAACCATGCTATATCCCTAATCTTTGCGTTCAGTGGCCTGACCTTTTCATTATAACATACCTTTGACCTCTGTTTAGCTTTTATCATATTTTTAGCTGTAATTTTCTGAATTTCGTTTATTCTAATTATTGAATCGCGCAGATAATATCCATAGGTTCCTAATATTCCCTCTGATGGAAGGGAACTGGATAGACAAGCAATTTTTTGTATATTACTTCGAAGGGGGTGAAGTTGGTAGTTTCGTGTACCGATGTACCATACGCGAACATCGCTGGGGGTATTAACCTATTCCAATCATCGTCGTCCTTTGCGTAATATATGGTGTAATTGGTAACTACAATATAACTACGTTACAGGGAACCCGTCAGTTTGTGATCGGTACCCGGACGTAGTGATTCTCTTGTCTCCGAATATCTTTCTTAGTTTGTGCATTAGTTGGCTCAAGAAGCTTCCTCCTCGATCAGTAAGGATGCAACGAGGGCCTCCATATTGTCTAAATGAGTGCGTCGCAACCTTGTGTGCCATTATGTTTGTGTTCATGTCGGGATCAGGCATGGTTATGCAAAATGTACTAAAATTGTCTTGCATAGTTAGTATGTGTCGATTACCGCTGGGAGTAGTAGCAAGTTTACCGACAGCATCCAGGGACACTCTGTCAAACACACTGATCGGGGTATCCGTAATAAGAATTGGTTTACGTGTAGGCGCCCTTACGAGTTTATCTTGTCTTAGTTCTTCAGGTGGGTCTTCCTACCTGCCGTAACATAGGGTAATGGTAACATTACCAACCCGGAATATGTCGGCCAGCAATTCGGACATCTTATTCTGAGCTAAAATACCTAGCAGATCTCCCAAATTAGCCATTCGACATGTTGCTTGTTTTTCTTGTTCTAGGGCTGTTCTGAGGCATTCAAGACCTGAAATCACATCGTGATTTCATTGGCGTCTGAATCTCATTGAAGGCTGAGTTACTATAATAGGAGATACTATCAGCTCTAGTAAGTCCTTAAACCGAACTATACTTCTTCTCTCCACCCCGGAATTATTCGCTTCGGGTGTATTTTTTGTGTCTAACACAGTATTCTTGGATTTCGAATCGTGCCTCGTATTGAGGTTTCTGTGAAAGGATTCATGAAATTCGTTTACTCTAGCGGGAAAAGGAACGTCGACGTCGGTGCATGGATCCATCTTTTGTGAGAAAATTAGTAAATTTTCGTTATCTTCTCCTTCCGGTACCGCTCTTTGTTCTACTTGAACTGCTTCATCTTAGTGGACTTCATCAAATCCTTCGTTGTCCCAAAAATAAGAATGATGACTTTCTAAGGATTGGTTAAATTTGGAAATGGATTGATCATTCATCGATCCCGACGCGACCGGAAGTAATACGTCATCTGACTCGTCACTTCCCACAACACCAGAAGACGATCGAGTCAGGAAATCACTGAACAAGTAATCGAAAATTAAAGAAACACTGTCTTTGAATTTAATGGACTCAAATGCCTAAATTGTCTAGAGAAAGCACACTTGAGTTTAAATTCCTCAAAAAATCCGGATGGCTAGACTAGTTTACACCGTGATTGAAACAGAACTTCCAGGAAAGAGGTCGGAGCCTGCTCAACAAAAGAAGCTTCATGCTGCTACTTGAATCCCGATTCCAACGAAAGGGGTAGCATCCGGTTCACGATTGACTGAGCCTGGCGTTGGCAAGCCGGAATCTTGTTGAGTTGTCTGTGAAATGAAGCTTTCATACCTCCAAGGCAGCCGCTTATGTGAACTACAAGATGGACTTTGCAGCGTTAGTACAGCTTGCTAGCTCGAAAGGAAGTGCTTGATACTTATCCCGTTTCCCTTCCTCCTTCATCTTGATATTACAATTGGCTTTTAACATCCGCCTTACAGTACTCATTTACCACCGCCCCAAGGCTTTTAAGGTCCTTTTTCTGAAGGGGTTAATAAATGGCGGTCGTCCATATATAAAAGTTGGTTGACCTTATTTTCTCTTCTATTCGGCAGGTCACATAGGTATCCGGACTTATTGCCTCGGAGCACAATAAATAGATGCAAGAGGGAGATACAGAAGAGTATCGACTGAGAGAGTATCATCGGAAGATCCCCCTCTTATAAGTAACATAGCTGGTTGT
Source organism: Andricus grossulariae (assembly GCA_011634705.1). Taxonomy (NCBI): domain Eukaryota; kingdom Metazoa; phylum Arthropoda; class Insecta; order Hymenoptera; family Cynipidae; genus Andricus; species Andricus grossulariae. Next base: position 18,564 of record JAABKJ010001897.1, read on the forward strand.
CATGTGTCTTTTGTCAGATATTACGACAAATCTTGTGCGACACAAGAGCATAAACTCTTTCAAGTATCTCGCTATTCTGGGATGCACCTTCAGGCATTCAAGGAGCTTGATAACCAGCTTATGGTTCGTGTAATCGAATGCTTAACGGTAGTCAATCCAAGCCATGGGCAGATTGGGTGGACACCGGATCGAGTCTAATAACAAGTCTAACAACAGTCTAACAACAGGGTCTCCCTGTAACGTGCCAGCCCTATTTTGCTTCCGCCTTGTTCCACTATTGCACATCATACCGGCTTGATAGATGTAATATATAATAATATATTAATAACCCCTCTTTCAGGATGCCAGTGAATGGCTTGTAGCTAGTGTTTAAACAAGCTATGGGTCTACAGTTCTTTGGACTTGACAATTCCCCAGTCTTAGGGATCAGTACCGGGCGTTCTTCCACTAACCACTGCGGTATGAGTTGTTCTCCATTTAAGAAAGTAGTAAATATACGGGTCTGATGTTCGTGCGTAGACGTGAGCTTCTTTAACCAAAAATTGTTGATTTTATCTGGCCCTGGCGCTGAAAAATTATTAGTTCTAGCTTTTAATTTCTTCACTTTTTCAGCAGTAATTGGGGAACATTATTTTTATTATACTAATAAGTCCAATTCCTTTCGGGTTAAGTGTGACTCACTCGGTTCTAGACTCATTATACTGTCGGGGATCAAGAAGTTCATGACGGAAGTGGGGAGGGGGGTATATATTTGTAGATTAATTTAGAACTCCTGTGCTGCTTATTCAAACAACACGTTCTTTCCACAACACTGCTCCGACTAAGGTCGCTGATCAATCTCTTTGGCAATTACAGTAGGCGAAGAGCTTCACAAATTCATCATGCGTCATAGAGCACACAAAAATACGCAAGCCCGTTAATGATCACATAGTAAAATTAATAAATAATAAATACGTATTGCTCGAGCATAAGAGGACATGGAAGGTTCTTTGATAGGTCATTCCACGCGTTACGAAGACGAGAACAAATATATCAGATATAGTGCTGTAGGATTCTTAACATCAAGAAAGTTTTTCTTATATAAACAGGATAATTAGAATCATTGTTCTTTTACTTTTTCAGACATAGTAAACAGAAAAAGTTACACAAGCCCGAACACAATGGACATTTTTTTAATTGCATTTTCGATTTCTTGTGGTTGAATTATATCGAATGTAGGTCACTAAAAAGTTTAAGAAAAACCCAAAGTGAGCGTCTGCATCTTACGTAACGCTATTTCCAGTGATTTTTGATTCACCCCTTCCTCCTGTAACAATTTGTGATATTACGGTACCCCCCCCCCCCTAAAAATATGATGTGTCACTGAAGCTGATCCCACCTTTTATTTTGAAATACGAAATCTAAATGGAATTCCATACAACCGCCAATCGAATAATAAACAATGAATTTAACCTATTTTATACTGGTATGAGAATACTTGTAATTGAATTCATCAAAAGTTTTTTTTTAAATTTGAGAAAATTGATATTATTCAAAGATTTAGTTAGATTCATTTTACAGATTAGGGGCCATTCCCTCCACTTCCTCTACTTCCCTTCCTCTATTTTTCACTACTTCCCCTTCCCTCATTTTCTCTTACTCCCCCAACCCTCATTTCCCCTCATTTCTTCTCACTTCACCTACTTCTACTCCCTCATGATCGCAGACAACCACAACGACAACGACGACAGATAAACCCCAAAGTAAAATCAATTTTCCTCAATCTATATAAGAGTATGGAAACCATTTTTAACATAAATTTGATTCTCTCAAAACTATAGGTAAACTAAGTTTGATCAATATCGCTAGACCCGTCTACAACTCTAATATTCGGGCAATGGATTGGTTCTATATTTATTTCTCTGGTATTTAGTAGTTATCCTCTTCTCAGTTTTCTGGATTTTTAAAATTAGATTCTAAAACGAGAATTCGTCTTCACATAATTCAATTAGCAGATGTTTCAGCACACTTAAGCTGAAATGATGGATTTTGAAAATGTTGGCAATTATGCACTTTTGTACCCTTAAATGGTACTAAAATAATATTGAATGTGTTAATTACCTGCATAATATTGAGAAAAAATAAGAACGCAAGGAATGTCAATGCACTGAGAGCTGTTCCGTGTCCTTTTCCTCCTCCCTTTGAACTTCTGAAACAAATAAGCACATAGTTATTGAACCGTAGCATTATACATATGTCAGGAATTATGACACTCCAAGCCCCTTTTTTCATGATGCTTTTTTAATTTGACGGTAAGAAAAAACTGACGGTACCCATGATAACACGGTTGAGACGGAACCCAACTTTAAAATAGCGTTACGGAATATTGCGTTAAAATCATTATAATTAATTAATTTTATGTAAGAATCGCTCATGGATAATAATTACAACAAGGAGTGATTCAAGGATTGACTTCCGAAGCCTCTTTGCAATTATATGTTATTCCTTCAATCAAGAGAACGAAGAAACTTTCACCATAGTAATAAAGAAAGACAGCCCCCGATACTGCCTATCGTACTGCATGAGCCCACATTCCAAAAGAAAAGACTAAATTCTTGAATTTCAATCCGCTACGCGCTTATATTCGAAAGACTTAGTATTACCTTTAGAAAGAAACAGCCGGATTTTTATTCCCCAGTTAATCAGCTTTTACCACCTTTATAGTAAGTCAGCCTTCACCATTCATTGTGTCAAGGTTGAAAACGGAAAATTTTCTTCGATTTGTGTTTAGTTTGAGCGGTAAGGTTAATTTTTGTTGCAGCACATTTTTCGCTATGAATCAACGTGAACTTTATCTTCAGTTCTTTCTGTCAACTCAACTCCATCTTTATTTTTGATGGCATTGCTTGTCAAAAGCAAGACAATTTTAAAGCCTTCTTCTGTATGGGTAGTAGGCATGGCAACGTCGACTCTTTCTACTTATTTCAGCCATATGCCCGCATTCCTAAGCCTGACCCATTGTCGAGTTTCCTGCTCTCCAGCTGATTCTAAACCGCGTTCACCGGTTGATACACTACTCTCTGGTGTAATGCAGTCATCGGAACTGTTTACTTACGCCTTGGCTTAGAGTTTTTTTCCTTCTAGACAATACCTGGACCATTATTTGTGACTGCTTATTTAGTTAGTAGCCATATTCAGCAGTAACCCTCGGTACAGGGACCCACTATCCACAACCTGAGAATCCATCCACGATCAGCTCCGCTGCAAGAGGATTTACGGCATCTTCCACAGAAAGGTGAAGGATCAGTCGATGTCGTATGAACTAACGTGTGCTTTCCTCAGATCACTCGGATTGAAGTCGTACATCAGAAGGCCCAATGCGGCACTAAGAGTGCTTTATTATCACCTCTGTCACTCTTGCAGCAGTAGCCCTGACACCACTCTGCGAAACGGTTGTAGGGAAATAGAAACAATTGTCGAAAATAAGATGTGCCGCACATACTGAAACTTCATATTCTTGACAATTGTTTCTGTCGCGCACTCGAGGCCTGACATAGTTCTCCTTGACTTCGAGAAACGAGCCATCTTCGTTATCGAATTTCCGGCCCCAGCCGAAAAGAACGTCGCAGCTAAGGAGAGTGAAAAGAAAGAGAGCTATAAAGACCTTATAAGGGAGATGCGACGGTTATACCCGGAATATTCTGTTAAGCTGGTCGTGCTGATCATCGGTGCTCTTGGTGGTTGTAAGCTTTCGCTGTTTAATGGCCTGAAAAGCTTCTCTGCGTCTCAAGGAAATACTAAGACACTTGCGGGGAAGATGCAGAAGGCGGGTGCCGACGGGAAGCTTCGTGTCCTCAGGGTGCACGAGACTTTTGCCACGGATTGAGCGACTGCCATCCAGAAAAGTAACTCCGGCTCCCAGTAGAACTGCGGTAAGTTACACGTAATCATGCCTCACGACCATATCTCCGTTTTCCGGTGAGTGTGCACGTACCAGTTTTCGCTCTATAATTTTTTATTTTAAATTGTGGTTATATGTGCTTCGGATCGTATAATTTGATTATTCTGCAAATTAAGGTACTGATCATCTGTCTTTAATAAGTACATGAACTATTACAGCTCTAATTCTGCCTAAACTGATTAATAGATTTTCGAGACGATTTTTCTCCAATTCGTCCCACGAATCGCATCTCCGGTTTTCGATAAGTGTCAGGATGACAGAATTGCGAAGAACTGAAACAGACATAGAACATGAAGATAGGCTACGTCAGTTACGAGAGCGACCACGCGACTTGAGAAATAGCGAAACGACACATCAACGCTATACTCGGATGGAACGTGACCGTAAGATAACAGTAATTGCTTCTCGGAGAAGCTTGAATTTCAATATGTAAAAAGAAGCATTCACTTACAGTCATGCAGTAGAATATAATTTATATTCAAGAATTATTATTGGTCACATGAATTCGACTTGTTCATACCGTCATGCACGGAAATTTTCAAACGAAGTGTCAGGAATGTGTTGCAGCAACGGAACGGTGTCTCTGCCCTTCACTTCGAGATACACCTGACCCGCTGTTGTGTCTAACCTCCAGAACGACTAACAAGTGTAAACTTTTTTTACAGAAGCGGGGCATATGCCCACTTTCACAATACAGAAACAGGTTTATTATCAAGCAGGATCACTGTTACCCAAGCATGATCAGGACTCAAAGTTTTTGCAAATATATTTTATAATAAGTAGCGATATTGAGACCGATCAACGGTGTGGAAACATTCCAGATGTGAATCGATAAATTGTTGGGGCATTACAACAAATGGTACACAAAAGAAGCAACTTAGTACGCATGTCCGAGACGCGATATCAAGAGATGGCAACGTGAAAGATATTGGAAAGATAATAATTCTATTATTCACATTTACCGGCAGGCCTTTACATATGCACGAATATACGCAAGATGCCATGATATGCATAAGAAATTACGGGCGCCCAGATTTATTCATAACATTCACTTGCAATCCAAAATGGGTTGGAATTGTGTAACTTTTCATTCATGGACAGACTGCAGAAAATAGACACGACTTGATCGTAAGAGTTTTCAAACAGAAACTAACAAAATTGCTCCCATACTCATCTGGCTGAAAGAAAAAAATCATTCTGACTACATAGACAAAATTATTTCAGCAGAAATAACGGACAAAGAAGCAGATCCCCTTTTATTTAAAATAATTAGCACAAGCACGATCCACGCTCCCTGCGGAACATTCAATCCTGCGTCACGATACATGAAAGATGGATAGTATACAAAAAGATATCCGTGTGCTTTTTGGCTTAAAACTCAATCTGGACAAGATGGCTAACCTCCGTACAAAAGAAGAAGACCGAGAGACGGAGGACATGTAGCAGTCGTCAACATAAAACAAAGACAGGTGCAGGTCGACAACAGATGTGTTGTATCATACACTTCTCTGCTTTCGAAAATGTTTCAGGCTCACATAAACGTAGAATATTGTAGCACTGTTAAAGCGATTAAATATATATGCAAATACGTTAACAAGGGCAGCGACATGGCAATTTTCGGAGTTACTAACGAAAATGATAAAATTACTCAGTATCAAATGAGACGGTACATTTCCAGTAACGAAGCAGTTTGGAGGATTTTGAGCTTTCCAATACATGAACGTCATCCGACAGTTGTTCATCTCGCCGTGCACCTGGAAAACGGCTAAAGAGTTACATTCACGGCTCAGAATGCGGAACGACTAGCAGCTAATCCACCAAATACCACCTTCATAGCTTTTTCAAAATTATGCTCGGAAGACCCATTTGCCAGGGCATTGTTATATCCAGAAGTTCCGCATTAATACATGTGGAATGCATCAAGAGAACAATTTTTCCAAAGAAAACAAGGCGCTGAAGTACTTGGAACAACGGCAAGGAGAAGTGATGCCCTAGGCCGAGTATATACAGCACATCCTAACCACGCTGAATGTTTTTAGTTAAGGTTGTATGCACGTCCCATCCCCGTACAAATAGTAGAGTTTCGCGGGGCGCCGTCGAGCCATGCTACGTTGAAAAAAATTCACAGGCCTGCATAGTGGAAATTTCAGTGCGCTACTGACTTAGAATTCGTAGTATTAGTGTATACGTACAGTCACCACTGCTATGCCAGCGGCAGCCTCGTAGATCGCGCAACGTCGCAATTTAACGTAAGCTTCCAAGCTGGTTGTGTATGAGAGTGTGTGTGTCGAGTGCGTACAGCAGACAAGCTGGAGAGAGGGAATAGTGTTGCTGGGTCGCGATACTGTTATGCTTATCCGTTTAAAAGTGACTATAATTTCAATGTTTTTCATTAGATTATCTACGAAACTACACGCTGGAAAAATTGGATGGATTTTCTGGAAATTTATATTTTCAAGCAGCACAAATACCGACATTTTTTAAATTTCTGTACCAGAGCGTTTAAGTACTACAAATTAAATTGTGGAGAGTTCCCATGCATCGCCAACAAATTACGTGTTAAAGTAGTCAACTTTGACATTAATTATCTCCGCTTCAGAACCGTTGAAAAATTTGAAATTAATTTATCATACAAATAATCATTCCATCCAAATATAGCTCCTTTATAAAAAAAATCTACCAGAGATCGATTTTGTTACATACAACCTTCAGGATGCTTCTACATGTTGTGAAAAAGCCAACATCGTTTGAACACTTACGCACTGTTGAAGGTGAATTTTTCTCCACATATCGTCAAGCGTGCCAGAAACTAGGACTTCTAGCAGATGATCAGAATTGAGATACAGGATTGTCGGAAGCATTTACTACTATATCGACCCCTCACCAAATGCGTCTTCTATTTGCAATAATTTAGCAACCTGTGCTCCGTCAGATCCAAAAGCTTTGTGGAAGAAATATTGTGATACTCTGAGTGAAGATTATCTTCTACAGTTTCGTGGAGCTGCAAACAATCCTGAATTGCAAATGTCAGATATCATTTGCAATAAAGCCTTGATAGACATTGAAAAGACATCTTTGGCAATCATCCATAAACCACATAAAAAACTAGTACTTGCTTCACCACTACGAGACGACGTAGACATTGCAGATACTGATGTTGTACGTTTGATCAATTACAATAAGGGCGAACTATTTCGATTTGTGGAGACGAATGAACCCGTTTTGATAGGAGATCAAAAAACAGCATTCAAACTAATACTTGATCAAATTTCAAGAGAGAAGGTAGGCATTTTCTTTCTTGACGCACCTGGAGGAACAGGCAAAACTTTTGTTATTAACCTTATACTTGCAGAAGTGAGAAAAACAAGCAATATTGCGCTCGCAGTCGCGCTATCTGGAATCGCAGCTACTCTTTTGGCAGAAGGAAGAACTGCTCACTCAGCGCTCAAATTACTGCTAAATCTCTCGGCAACCGATGCACTGATTTGCAATATTCTGAAACACTCCGGAGAAGCCACAGTTTTGAAAACATGCAAAATCATAATTTGGAATGACTGCACGATGGCACACAAAAAAGCTCTGGTAGCCTTGGACAGGACTCTGCAAGATCTGCGATGAAGGACCTAGACACCATTTTTAGTCCAGATTTGAATATAAATATAATTGGTATGAAAATTACCTCAAAGGGATGGCATTTGGGTCTGGTTGCGATTTATATTCCACCGAATCTTTTGTCAGAGCAATTATCCTATTTTGACATTCTTATGGAGGTAATCGACCTATATGACCCTCATATTTTCATTATTGGTGACTTCAATTCCCCTTATTTTGCAGATTATTACCTCGAAACATTATGGGATGGCCTGGCTACAGTAATTGATAATTACATGGTCTTCCTCAATCCCCGTCAGTATAACTGTATAAGTGATTTCTTGGGTTGACTTTTGGATCTTGTTTATGTTGATATGCACTACGTGGTGGAACGGTCTTTTAACCCCGCATGTAACTAACAATTCACATCATCCAGCGCTGCCTATCTCTCTCAAGTTGTTAGTGAACCGCTTTGTTTCTTCTGGTAACTTTACTTGAAATATAAATGATACAAGATATAACTTGCAAGAAGCTAACTTAGCAAGTCCATATACCTATCTTCAGATCTATGACTGGTATAAACTAATCAATCTGACATCAGTCGAAGAATCTAGTAATTACTTTTGCGAGGTTTTAAACCATACTTTTGAAGTATTTAAATAAATCTTTCTCAACACACGCAATACTATGAACTATTTTCCTTCTTGGTTCTCAGAATTACACCAGTAAGGCTGAGAAAGGCATCAGAGAAAATACAACTGTTTTTTGGTAATTTGTTAATAAGTCCTCAGGCTGGACTTGATTTTCAGTTCGATGTTTTTGGCTGTTTGTAAACTTGTGGAACCGGATTAATTGTAATTTTTAGTGAGGTTCATGAAAGTAGGGCTAACCTTATATTGGATCAATTACCATTGCCAATTCATAGAGACAATTTAATTCAACTTACTTTCCAGGTAGTTGAAAAGGCGATAGGTTTGCTGAAGAATACGTCCACATCTGGGATTGACTGAGTCCCCTACTCTGTTGTACGGAAACTGTCTGTTCATCTGGCGAAACCACTATGTAGGATTTATAATTTAGCATTACGTTTAGGAATCTTTCCCCGACAGTGGTAAAAGCGCGAGAAGATGTCCTGGTTGTAAGGGAGGAAAAAAGTCAAATATTCGGTTGTATAGGCCTGCAAAAATCATAAATGAAATTCTCAAAGTATTCGAACTTTCTATTATCAAGGTTATTCAGAATGCCTTTACGCCACATTTAACAGAATTGCAGCACAGTTTCATACGTAGGAAATCCTGTGTAACTCGTCTAACCTCCTTAACGCAAATTTTTACTCTAGCTCTTCAGGAAGGTAAGCAAATCGAAGTTATTTATTTAGATCTCTCATAAGAATTTTCTTTTAAGAGTCAACAAATTCTCTTGGTTTGGATTTCTACTTTTATTGCCGGTGAACGAGTTTATTCTGTAGGGAAAGGATTACGGAAGTTCGAGACGCTGAGAACATGTTCTCAATCAGGACGGAACCTCAACCACACCCTAGTCCACGAAGCCGAGTATTCGTACGGGAAACAAGCTGTTGCGCGCAATGGGCGAAGTGCGAATGAGATTCCCGCCTTCAATATCCCCACGATTACAAGATGGCGTGGAATTGTGGTGGTAGTGATATCTATTCGGCATCGAGAAGGTGATCTATCTGCAAATTTCCTCGGGCCTTGGTCTATAGTGGTTAGGCGCTAAATAAATCTGCAATGCATAAGCGCGGAAGACGTAAATTAGCTCACGATAGAAATAGGTAAGATCGGCCGTCGAGAAGTTGGGAAGCGGGAGAGTCACTTCTGGTCCGACGAGCGGTGTGAAAAGTCGCTTAGTGTGGCAAGCTGCCACATACGGCTTAAAATTTTTGATCGTCTTAAGGGCTGCCTATGAATTGCTTAACGGTGAGACGGCTAATTCTTTCGTGAAGTGATAGCGTCTGAGGGCGCCATGTTTCATCATGGTTAATTTTTCTTATTTGATTTTCCGCTTTAGAGTGAACTTCAGAGACTAAATTCTTGTGTTCTGTAAATCTTGAATATATCATTAATGTCCTTTCTTGATATGGGCCTTCAGGAGTAAGTACTCGAGATAGGTAAAGTTTTATGCATTCTCTTCACCCCCTGTATTGAAGTCAAAGACAACTGTTTCAGCAGCCTCCTCCGCTGATTTGTAGAGAAACGCTCCTTTGCCCAATTCTTCGTCCCTTCTGACCATTTTAAGGAGAGGCTTCCGTCTATTTGTATAGAATTTAATCATTTGAATTTAGTAATTTAGTAATCTGAACACATGCTATAGCGAAATTTGGTAATGCGGATGCACAGAAAAATGCGGCAGTCTATTCGCGGATAATTTGAATAAACTTAATTGTCCTCACTCTAGCGTCAAATTAATTTCGACTTTTCAACTTCGCTCCCCTAATTGTTCATATCCAATAAAAATTTGTTTGGATTTAACCTGATACGGAACAATCTTCTTTCAAAACAATCAGTCTTTGCAAGGTTTTCGCAACTAGGCGACAAAGAGAAAACATGAGTCTATTATGAAATCATCTTGGAAAAGAGGGTGATAGAGTCTTTGCGATGGTAGTACTCGGCATTTAATTAAACCCTTGACATTGTTTACATCCGTATTGTCGAGGCCTGGTAATGTTTTACCTTCATCTAAGACTTATACGTCTGAAAGACAAACAGGGAACTTCCTCGATCTCAAAACCATTGGATATAAAGAAGTAACATCAAGATATCACCCTCTTTCATTTTGTAGGAACACTGTGTGTTCTCTGCGCGTCCGCCAAAAATCGCGTCCCACGGGTTTGTGGGCTCGTTAATGACAAGAAGGTGTTTTTAAATGTCCCACCCACGCAGGAACGACGTATATCTACACAAATAATGCGGCACTAAGAGTGCTTCATTACCATCTTTGTCGCTCTTACGGCGTTGGCCGCGAACCTGCCCTGCCGAACGCTCCAAGGGCGATAGAGTCAATTGTCCAAAACAAGAAGTGCCCAATTTTCTGGAACTACGATTTTCGGACTGCAGCCTCCGTTGCACACTCGAGGCCTGACATTGTTCTCCAAAACTTCGAGAAACGAACTATATTCGTGATCGAATTCTCGG
>JAABKJ010001898.1:0-29244 GCA_011634705.1 Andricus grossulariae
TCCTGCACAGGAACCGTCAAGATTACCTGTACAGGTTCATGTGCAGTTTCCTGTACAGGAACATGTGCAGGATCCTCTGAGGTTCCTGTACAGGAATTTTCAGCTGGGTATTAGTTAACGACACGAAACAGAAGGAAGTTTTCAGTGAATTATACGTACTATCCATATTGTTATGATTGCTGTTTGTTTTCTTTATTCCTAGGAAATTGCTTTCTACCAATTTTTAATGTTCAGTATCTATTCAATTAGTTTTGGATTTTTTAACCTAAAAAATCAATCACGGATACCTCAGAATGAATTCGGCAATGAATGAAAAACTGAACATAACCACACAATATCGAAGATATTTCTTTTCAACGAAAACTTACTCTTTTTTTATAAAAACACCCACAATTATATAGAATTATACTTTTTATTTTCTGAAGTTACTAAATTACATAATATTTCTGACGAATTATTCTCTTAATTCTTTTGAATTTAGACAATAAATACATAAATTAATAATCTTATTTTTCCAAAAACTTTTTCTTAAGGTGTTGGTAATGACCCCGTTTACCCAATTTTTTGTTTCGATCTTGAAAAATGTTATTAAAAGTAACAAATTCCATTTTATGGAAAATCTATGTGAGATGCGAAATAAATGATTAAAAGAAAAATCGATCTCAAAAAGTTCTACAAATTTACTTGAAACCATTTTTTGATCAAATACATAGTTTTTGTTTTAAATGCGATAAAGCTTAAAAAAATCAATTTTCAGGCCAAATGCTGCAATATACTAACTTTCTGTAATTTTATAGGCCGAGACAGCCTCCTCAAAAACCTATACACAAAAATATAATTATTATGCATTATTACCCAATTATTACGAGGATATTACGGTGCTATTGAAGAGGATCGCAGCAAAATAATTCACTTAAACAGTGGATTAGATCAGTATCAGGGAAAGAAATCAGTTTTAATAAAATTTAAATAAAAACATAACTGAAAAAACTGGTCAAATTCAAATCTAAATTGTCGTTGTAAGTTAAGAAAAGTACAATATATATATCCGAAGACATAAACCCCAAGCATAGACGTAACAACCGTGCCAAAAGCTGAATTTCACCTGGGTGAGGTGTCTTGAACGGTGACTCTTGGATAGCTCAGAGTATGCAGCCTTATCCTTGCATGCGGGGCTCTACAAGGATAGACGAAACCTTTCTCTAGCTGCTCGTGGGAACAAAAATGACACCACCAAACCACCAAAAAGCTGTAGATGAGGTTCAAACCGATCGAAAGCGCAGTGCACCAAACAATGGGTCAGCAAACAGTACCGATTACCGTACAGTTAGGCGAGCTGAAAATATTTGAGATGAAAACATAACGAAGGGCTGTCAAAACGCTCACATTGAGTGGGCGAATCGGCTCAAGGATGTCTTTCTTGACTGTGAGGATGCCAGCATTATCACTATTCACGGAGGCCTCATGATGTGTATGTACACCCTGTGGTGCCAGAAACACCCAGAGATTCAGCACGTTACGCAAGAGTCTTTTTGAATTGAAGGTGCCCACCTCTGTAAAACTGGTTATGAACGCAGAACGCCTGCCCAAGCGCTGAATGAATAAGCCGCAGACGAAGAGGTGGCAGGAAAATCAAGACCAGTCGCGGAAAGCAGGCACCCTTTGAGAGATAGATGCTTCATTCGTGAGGATATCTTGAAGGAGATTTGGACCTTCGAACCATCAATTGTTTAGTTGATGGTTCAGCAAAAGCTTTGGCTGATTTAAATCAAAGGCTAAAACCGACGATAGATCAAGAGACCAAAAGATGCTTGCATCAACTGCACAAGAAGATTGGCTGGGTAGAACAGAATGCATCCCGTGTTCAGTGTGTGATTAGCTGTACAACATCTTGTAGGCCTTTTAGGGAAAGGATTTGAAAAATAACCCACGTACTGGGATTCTACCATCACACACTGAATAAGTCTAATCCGCTGATAGGTCAGGGAGAATTAATAGTTTTTCGCTGACCCATTGCGCTTCTTCAGCAATCTTCTTGTTTCTGTAAAACATCTGCTCAAGCCCGAGGGGTTTACAACTAGACCGATGGAGTGTACACTGACTTCCAGTGATTTCAGTGACTTTATGTGAATTCAAGTGACTTCACGCCAGTGACTTCAGCGAAGGTGTACACCCGACTTTACAAGTTGTTAACACCTCGCTCAAGCTCAACGTGATCAAGAGTTTTTGGACAGAGGTTTACGAGGTCCAACTACAATTTGAGGAAAAAAATTAAAAATATCATCCGCTTCAAAGAGCCTTGCGACATTCTCATAACATCTGAGCAGTAACGTCCATCAACTTCTGGCGGTGGAAGTACGCACCAACATCTGGCCCACATTTTCACCTCATATTTAAAGTCAAAAACTACAATTCTACAGAGGGTGGTATTAGGATGCACTCTACTCCTACCGAAAAAAGTCGACTTGTCCAACCCAAGGAAGTACAGGCCAATAACTTGTTTGAACTTGCTGTGTAAGATCATTATAGATATCTTGAACTACAGGATTGTTCGGAGAAATGGGTCTGTGTGTGGAGAGATGTACGTACAACGTGGCTCGAAAAATGGTGTAGCAGGCTGCCGAGAGAACCAAATAAATGACAGGTCTGCCGTACAAGTTGAAAAGACACTCGTGTCACATTTTGGACACAGATGGGTTTCGCTTGCCTCTTGTTGTGATTTCATTGTGCGGTGTGGCTACTCATCTCAAGATCGTGAGACGTGGTCACAGGTGTGATTTACCGTGGTTCTACTGGGAGTCGCTTTCATTTTCATAGATGGCACTTGCTCCCAGTGGGACTCTGCGATGGTTGTTAAGCCTAGTTTTTAAACTGTAGTTATATAAAAATGTGTGTGTGTGTGTCAACAGATTAATCAATAGATATGCAGCTTGGTTACCCGCGCTTAAAAAAAGTGTTTACAAAATTTTTTGTATGCAGAGTTTTTATATCTTACTGACTGTTAATTTGTTTACATACCTGCAGGTAAAAAAAGTCTTCTCAATTTCCAAGAAACCTTTCCAGTGATAAAAATGCACAAGCAAAAAATCACCAAAACATATCCTTATTATGAGGAGTCTCACGCGATTTATAATTGCAGCGACTTTCTAGCGTTAACAGCTTCAAATAGATCTGCTGAAGTCAAGGAACATAAATTATGTACAAATTGTATAAGAAACAATCATGCTTTTGAGAATTGTTCATCCAGGAATTGTCTGCAATGTAACAGGAAGCATCATACCTTGCTCCACTTCGACAATTCTACTGGGGGCTGCACGAGTCAATATGAGCAAGAAAATCACAACTTATCCTCATCAGTAGAATCGGTTTGCAACGGAAATAATCCCAGCCTGGGCCCTGGGCAACAGCTAGTATAATCGTTTTCGATAAACAAGGTCAATCTCACCAATGCAGAGCCTTTTCGGATTCTTGAATGCAATCCAATTCCATCAGCACTGAGCTTCGTGATTTCTTGATGGAAACATAACCATGAAGTCTTAAATAAATGGTCACAAAGAAGATATTCAATTTCTCGTGATAGATCGCACCACCGAAATGCTCCCAACTTGAAGCATTAATAGGGAGTCTTTTCTCATCCCAGAAGATCTCACATTAGCTGATCCGGACTTTCAAATGTCAGGGGAAATTGATTGCTTGGTATTACCGTATTTTGGGGCTTGCTCTGTGTTAGTCAGATAAAGCTCGGTAGGAATTTACCCATTTTGCAGAAAATCAAATTTGGAGGGGTAGTTGCTGGTCCATTGCTGTTTCCATCCCATGAATCTATAAGTTTTTCTTATATATGTTCTTTTTCGTCAGGAATCAATATCGGAAAACAAATCGAACGCTTCTGGTCTATTGTGAAATGTCTTAGAAAGTTAATTCAATTAGGGAGGAGCAGGATTGTGAGGATCACTTCGTTGCTACATTTCGAAAAGCAGAAGTTGGTCGTTTTGTTGTCAAGCTCCCATTCCGTGCTGACGTCTCATTACTTGGAGAGTCCAAGAATATAGCTAAAAGGAGATTTTTATCCGTGGAACGAAAGCTCCTCAAAAATCCTGATTTGCACGCGCGTTACAGTGTCGCTATGAAGGAGCACGTGGAACTACGACGCCTTATTCCAGCACCAACTGAACAACCGGACAAATTGGTCAACTATCTCCTGCATCATGGCGTAATTGAGGAAAAGAGCACGTCAATGATTTTATATCTGGAGGATCGACTATCGAAGCTACCGTCATGTCGATATTCCTGAAACTCAGAGGCATCCGGCTATTTTGCCTAAAGACCATCATCTTGTGAAGCTCATCGTAATCCATGAACATTATCAAAATTTACATGTCGATCTTCAAGGACTTTTGGCAACGTTGCTTTGAAGATTTTGGATTGTTGATGGACAAAGAACTATTATGAGTTTATTTCGGAAATGTCTAGTATGCTTGAAAGACAAACCAACCAGTCTATACCAGCTGATGGGAGATTTACCATAGCAAAGAGTTACACTAGCAAGACCGTTCTTTAAATGTGGGATTGACTTCGCTGGACCTTTCATCATCCAAATTTCTCGGAATGCAACAGGAAAGGCATATTTTTTAGACTAAGTCTGCTTTGCCACTAAGGCAGTACACCTCGAGGTTGTATCATCCGAGAGTACTCCTGCTTTTTTAAACGCTCTTAAAAGGTTTTTAGCCAGACGTGGAAGGGGTCAGTACATTTTCACCGATAATGGAACGAACTTCATCGGAGCCAACAATGAGAAAGAATGAAACTTCCTCGCATCAAAGTCTATCAAGTGGAGTTTCATTCCGCCCTTCACGCCTTATTTTGAACGCTTGTGGGAAGCAGCTGTTAAATCGGCTGAAACCCACTTGACAAAGGTTATTGTATTAACCTCTCTCAACTTTAAGGAATTATCTACCGTTTCAGCTGAGATTGAAGCTGTTTTAAACTCACAACCATTGTGCACGTTATCGAATGACCTGAACAACTTCAAGCCTTTGAAACTCAGAAATTTCATCATTGGCGAGCCTTCAATTGCTCTTTCTGAGCGTGATTATAAAGACATTTTGCCGAACAGCACTACTAGGTATGGAATTTTAATTCAAATGAAGGCAAGATTTTGGGCCGATGGTCAATGGAGTACCTTATCCAATTCCAGTAAATATCAAAGTGAAACAGAATCCTGCTGGGTCAACTAAAACCTGGGCTTTTAGTCCTGCTAAAGGAGGACATCATAGCTCCTCTTATGTGGCGAACTGGTAGAATTGTCGAGGTGCAGCCTGGTAATAATGATTTAACCAGGGTGGTATTAGTAAGAGTAGCTAATGAGAGGATTTTTAAGCGATCTCTACCTACGATTTGTGTTCTTTCTTGTCATATTGACTAGGTTTTGACCTTTTTTGTGAGTTAGTGTACAATCTTATGTTTTGTATTGAAAATTTTGTTTAATTACTTGATCCGAAGGTTTTTCATTGAAAGCCTGCGAACTTTCAAGGTCGGCAGCTTTGTACGTTTTCAAGGATGAATTTTTTAATTTTATCGCCACGCGGACAGTGCAATGTAAGCAAAAATTTCAGTTCTTATCTTTTCAGCATGATGAATCTAGCGTCGTGGGAGTATTTCACATTCATTAAGATTCTTCTTTTTTGTTCAATATGGAGTTCACGGAAATATCCGGTGGGAGGACTCTTGTACCTTTATTCACCTTTAATAATTCATATCCTAATCTGCTAACTATTCTATAGGAACATTTGTCTGTTATAAATCCGTCGTTTAATTTATATCCTAAATATAAAATATTTTCATCATTGTTTAAACTGATGCTGTATCTTTTATTCCAATGGGCATTGCTCATATAGTAATGCACGTCAAAACAAGAATTTATTGGTTTTCGCACTTTATCAAGTTTTTTTTTCAATCTTGTCCTATCAAAGTCTATCAAAGGGAACTGTTACATTATAGGAAAATAATAGTTCAATTGTGGTATTTTTTCATCTTTACAACTTACTTGAAATGAAAAGATCAGATTGCAGTAAAAATTGCTACTATATAAATCCGGATTTGAATGTAACGTCTAGTTAAATCATTCTCCAAAAAAGCAAGCTGAAGGTGAAAATTTCAGATATGAAAAATAACTTCGAGGCTAGTTTCGTATTAAATAATTTAAGGTTAATTTTGTTTTTCTACTGTTCTAAAATCAATAGCTTCTTAATATTAATTTTTTAAGTTGTGAAAAATTGCTTCAAGCTTCGCCGGGATCCGAACCTAGGTCTTTCAGATTCCTGGTCTGACGCTTTCACCCACTAAGCTACAGAGAAACGAGATAGATTTCTTCACAAACCCTACAATTTGAATTCCTTATACCTGCACGACTAATTTTTCAAACAATTTTTCGACATCCATAACAGCAATAATATAATCTAGTTTTGTAATACATTCATTCATTTGAGTTGTGGAACTAATGATAATTTCAGTTGAAACTAACAGTAAATTATATTATGTATTATTATAGTTATATTATAATATTATAATATTATATTAGTTATTATAGTTCAATTATGAAAATTACTTGCTCCTCTTATTATAACATTTTGGAATTTAGTTATAATTTAATTGTCATTTAAGATAACTATTCTGGAAATGTATATTTACTATTACATAAGTATATAATAGAAGGTTGTTATAACGACAAACATTTTCAACAATATGGTATCAAGATGAAGTGCAGAGAGAGATTAATTTTAATGAATGAGCAGTGGCTTCAACCAACTTTGTGTAATTTACATCTATTTTAAAATGACCAAATCAAAAATTTTATGATGCTATTTTTTTAAATTTGTCAGTGACATTCAGAAAGCTTGAAAACATCAATACTATGGCTCTTTCTGGCTTGATTGATTGATTGATATGTTCAAGACTCAATTATTGTTGGCGGCTTGATGTTCGATACAAATTATTGAACTTGGACGTCATTGTCTTTTCTTCTATGCATCCAACCTCATAGCTAGTTTACAGGAAAATTTATCTTTGTCTTCTACTTTTATGTATCTCATGTCACCCGCTAATGCCCGCTGAAAGCCCTTTTTATCATATAACGACTCAGCATTAGGTCCATCCTTCCATGCATAGAATAAATCCCCCCTTTTTAGTAAAAGTCGCATGTGTTTCGAATTTCTTGTATTCTCCATTACGTAACCTCCGAAAATAACATAATGGCGGAACTTTTGGTTGACAGAGTACTTCTTCGATAGGCATAACACTGTATGCATCCAGGGTTGCGGGATGTATTCTTTCAATACATTCTAGTTGCGAACGTACTAATGTAAAGAAGGATAAAAATTGTTATAGTATATGACAACCCCGTAGCCTGAAATGCTTAATGTTTAAAAATTTACCTCATGAAATATTGAAAAAATAACGAGTTTATTTTGATAAAGCATTAAAGTCAATTACTGAAAATATTGACGGAGTCATTAGTAAATTCGTTTTCTAATCAGTTACATAGTGAACTTTTTTTATCGATTTGTTTGCATATAAAATTGTGGATGCCTGATAAAAGAAACGCCTGTTACCGAATTTTGCAGTGTTTTTGAGAGTTCACCTGTAAAATGTTTAAAGTGAATAAAGTAAGATAAAATAGATAGTTTTAGTGACAAATAAACTTATGTTAACTATAAGTTTTATTCAAGCATCTGGGAAAAATATCAAAAATAGTTTACCATAAATAAAACAACTTAACGTAATTAATCATCATTTACAAGTCATACTGACAAGAATTTATCAACACAATAACCAGAAATTTCTTAACGAGACGCATCTTGTAATTTTAACTATAATTTTGTTAAGAGCGTAAACGGCCTAATTTTTTGTGTATGATTAGTTATAGGTACTGCAAAATTTGTCACTATTAGATAATAAATTATCTATATATGCTCTGCGATAAATTCCATTAAAAAATATATTACTCAAAGACGTCTAATATAATTTCCATGTGGAGTTCAAGGTAGTTTCCAGAATTGCTTCTGGTAGAATAAATGCCATGTTAATTTTGACGTGGAAAACTATATGAAAAACTAGTAGCTAAAACCTTCTTTCAGGTTCTAGCCTGACTGTCATCAGTTAAATCCACGTTTATACGAGTACATTAACACGAAACTTTTCACGAATTTCTCGAAAATATTTCCTGGGTGTATTCTCCTATACCAAAGTTCTGAATATACCAAGGAAAAATGTTTTGACTTAAGTTGGAGTTAGTTTGACTTGAATTTGATTTCGGATAGGCTGCGTCTCGCTTGCGGATAGGGGCGAGACTTAAAAGTCGTTAATGAATGTCTTACGTTTATAGTTAAAATTCTCTACGGAGGATACATGCCAAGTTGATTCGCAATTGTCATTAGACGCTTTGCCTCTATATGCAAACTCAATCTACAGAAAATAAATTAATCTTCGACCTACTTCTTGTGCAGATTCGCAGTTCCTCTTATTTTCTATCGATTGAACAACACCCATTATGAGTCTGTCCCCTGGGAGCCAGCTAGCCTCTTTCGAGGGGATTTGCAGTTTAAGGTGGGTTCCAAACCACCAAAACCTCGGTCGTAGTCTATTAGCGCTATATCAATCATTTTTACAATTTAGTAAACTATCTTTTTTTTCTTCGTGTACATTTTATTGGTGCAGGTGACATAGCTTATTCACAAGATTCAGAATACTCTTTTCCTATCACACTAAATGACAAGGTTTTAAACTTTGGTATCAAAGTGAATTAAAAACACTCAAAAATACTTGACACATACATAACTACTACATTGAATAATTACAGTTACAGCAACAACTTCCTCCATAGATCTCAATTGTTTTCGAATTGTTTTCCGTTACTATGATCCAATTTTAGATCAAAGTTTGACACTCAGGGATTAAGATTGATTGTTTGTATAAGATTGAAAATGTTACACGATCGTATCTTCTTTTTTCAAACTTTTCCATCTCTCAAGCTCATCTCTATCTGTGTCCTTGACTTTGACCAGTTGAGTAGCTGTAATTATATGAGCACCACGGAACTAGTCTGATTTTAATGAAAATTTAGTTTTAGTTTTAGGTCCTAGTAAATATGAATAAAATTAGGTAACACAAATAAACACAAATTTCCATCAACCATCTATAAAAGCAATGAACTGTTTTCTTCTATCAAATTAGTAGAATTTTTCTCGTAATTAGTGAATATCAATTATTTTGAATTTAGAGAGATTGTAATTTTGAAATTCGAAGTGGATTCAAGGGAACTGTTACATTATAAGAAAATAATAGTTCAATTGTGATCCTTTTCAATCTTCACAACTTATTTGAAATCAAAAGATCAGATTGTGAAACAATTTGCTACTATATCAATCATGATTTACATGTAATGTTTAGGTAAAACTTTGTCCATAAAAGCAAGCTTAAGGTACAAATTTTAGATACGAAAAGGAACTTCTAGGTCAGCTTTGTATTGCTTTCATTTATTTGAGTTGTGGTACCAATGATAAGTACAGTTGAAACTATCAGTATAGAATATTACATACTACAGTTTAATCATGAAAATTACTTGCTCCGATTATTATAAAATTTTGAAATTTGATTATAATTTAATTGTTATTTAAGATGATTATTCCGGAAATGTAAATTCATTATTATATAAGTATATAATAAAAGATTGTTATAACTACAAACATTTTAAGCAGTTTAGTATCAAAATGAAGTGGATGAAATCCCGCCTAAATCAGATCGAAATAGAGTGTGGGATTCAGTGGTAATTTGAAAAGTAAGAAAATTCTTCCGAATATCAGACATTTGATATAATTCACTCTCCTTTTCATTCAAAATTGAAAATCCGCATGTCTTCTGTTCTTCATTGAACTTTGCATCCTATAGGAAAGATGAAAAATCTTCCAGAGAGAGATTCATTTTAATAAATAAGCAGTCGCTTTAGCCAACTTTGTGGAATTTACATGTACTTTGAAATTACCAAATCAGAAATTTTATGATGCAATTTTTTTAAATTTGTCGAAGTGACATTTAGAAAGTTTAAAAACTGCTCGTTCTCACTTGATGTATTGCCTGAAATTTTAAGACAGAATTATTGTTTGTTAGTTGATGTTCGATAGAAATGATTGAATTTGGATTTTATTGTATTTTTTTGCGTGAATCCAACCTCATAGCTAGTAGTTAATTCCAAGCAAAGTTGGGCCTTCCCATCCGAAATAAGTGAGACATAAATTTTTAAACTCGATTTATAGCTTATGTTCAGTTTTGGATATTTTATAAAATTTTTCAATTAAATTTTACCAGGTTTTCCAGTTTTTGACAATTTTTGTTTTCCATTTGGGCCAACATATTACAACAATCTATGAAGATCTGACAAAGATCAGAATATGATATTTATTATGTTCTATTACGTAATTAATGAACGCCTTTCAATCGACTTTAAGGAAAGGAAACACAAAAAATGGAATGAATGACAATTGTTTTTAAAACTATTTCAAGTTGTACGGGAAATTTTTCACTCCTTTGCCTGATACAATATACAGATTTTCGAAAATCCCAAAAATTGAACATTTTAAAATTAGTTGGTCAAACAACACTTGAAGTCAACACAGTGACAATATAATGCAAAGGGTCACAAATCATTCAAAATAGACAGTTTCTATTTTAAAAAATATCAAATGGAAAATTTCGAATATATATACAATATCAATCGAAATGCGATTCAAAATGTACTTAATTATATATTTACCAATAGAATTGAGGATGACCGTCAAAACAAAACCAAGAATGATAGTGAAGATCCTCGTTTTTTTGAATGCAGAAATAATAAACGGATAAATTGAAAAATTTAATTTATATGAAATTTGTTGAATACTGAAACTATATGGAACTTTGTTATTCTACACGACGTTTTAAGATATAATCTCTACTTGGTAATTTTGTCGCACTTCTAAATTATCCTCAATATTTAAAATGTGCTCAAAATGATTTCGAAAGGCAAAAGCATCAGATATGTTCGGGTAGCGTGACACGCGCATTATAGCTGAAAAACCTTGATAAAACTTTCCACAAAATCGTATGCAACTTTCAAACTCATAAATTAATCTTTTAGGAAGTGATCACGTTTTAAGAAATCAAATTTTTCTAAAAAAGTTGATTCTTCCTTCTCAACTCAAGCGCTTTTTTATAGAAGTGTATACAACTTTATTATAGAGGTAACTCTGAATTGCCCCATTTTCTAGCAATTTCTTGACAATAAATTATGTTGGTGAAAGTGACTTTGCTTTTTAAGAAGTTTCGAAATACTGTACACGCCGAATCCATGAAAATGTGCTTGAAACTGAAAATTCATTTAAGAAAATACATGTTTTCGTATCTTTATAAGTTAAACTAGCATTTTAAATTTAGTTTCCTGAATAAAGTATGTAGTATTTTATATCATATTAAAATCCACAAACATTGCATCAAATTAATTATACGTGTGTGAAAAATACTCTTTTTTACATATCTAATAATAATATAATATATATATATATATATATATATATATAATACTCTTGTATAATGTTAATATGAAATCATTACTTTTAACTACTGTTAGCGACTAAATGACGGACTGGTGTAAGGCAGGGAGGATGTCGCGTATTGTCACTTTAAAAAAATGTAAATTGACTGAATGATAACTTATGAAAAATAAAAGCAACTGAGACTCAAATATATTACTTGTGAGTCTAACTTATCTAAACCTACTTAATTCAATTTAGTCGAGTTATATTTCAATTCAAATACCTTATTACTTTTAATCCAAGCTTTGAGCCCCCCCCCCAATGGCACAAGGACATAAAACTAACAGCATGTAATAAATTTTTAACACCCCACCCGCTTCGTCCGCTGAACGAAATGGATTTCCGTGTACAAAGCTCAAAATATTTAGTGCGCCAGAGAGACTTCATTTTTCGTCTTTAAGTCGAAATTTTTCGTCTTCAAGTCGAACTCAAGGATACCAACAACAAAAGGCTCCCAAAAACTCCGAGGGTCATCACTAATCCGCTAAAAATCTTACAGAATGTTTATATTATTCATCTTCATGATAGTTATTTTCTGTGCATTAATAATTTTGTTTAACTGCAATACATAATTATGTCCTTTAGATGGTAAATCTCAAAATGTCATCCATTTTTTTCTATTGCCAACAGTTCAGTAGATACTTGTAGAATATCACAGTTTCAATCTTTTCACGAAAAATGTTATATGTCTGTAGTTATTGAGACTGACAGGCTCTGAGTTTTGAATTAGAAAATTATTTATTACAAAATTGAAAGTTTTATTGGTAGTAAAATTTCAATCCTTAGCAGATGTCCACTGTTTGGTCCCAGTCTAGCTGCCTGAATTTTTAAGCATTTTGATTGTTAAAACGAGGAAATTGACAACTATGTCCAACTTTGTTGACAGCTTTTGCACAAGAATAAATAAAATTCTAGCTATTTCTATTTTGCCTTTTACATTTCCCCAGCAACATTATTATGTCCACGCGTGTATCCTTGCGAGGCAAGCATATTACAGCCATCAGTGATGTGCTTGATGTTCTAATTGGGATCTCCACGAAGGTGGCATCTGTCAATAATTGCCACCTTTCTGAGGGTGTGGTTTTGGTTATTCCTCGTCTTGATTACCCTGGTCTGGATGGTTCCGACAATTCCTTTTGTCTTCGTGAAGAGTTCTTTCTGCCTTAACTAAAGGTTTGAAGCATCACTATCCACGCAAGGAAGATCTAATGTTTAGAGTTGTCGCTAGTGCAGGTGCTTACCTCGCCACTGAGCAGGTAGCTGTTCAGCATTGAGATGCTTGATGTTCTCGAAATCAACAGCTGCAAGTTTTAAGGGTGTATACAGTTCAACTCCACACATTTAGTCTTAGAGTGAGATGTTAGTCCAGTTGTGGAAATATTCGCGCAATTGCGTAACCTGAAAGTCGTACAATCGACAAACATCCAAGATTCCTCTGTCTCCAAGCTTCTGTGGCAGAACTAATCTCTCTACAGCTCTGCTTTCACGGTGTATTCGGTGCTCAGACGTTTTCACGTGGATGATTCTGTAAATCCTCTCGGAGTCAGTCATGGACCAGGTGACCAAACCAAAGCAGTATGTTACAAGAGGTATGGCATAGGTGTTAATTGTCTTTGTTATGTTATTCGCACTAAGGCAAGATGTAAGAATCAGACTAAGGCGACCCGAAGAAGCAGTCGCAAGCGCCTTTTTGAATTTCAGAGTGTATTAGACCCTTCGCCTGCCATATGCCAAGGTACCTGTACAATTCTTTGTCAGTCGTCGCCTCAATTATACCACGGTCGTCCAATATCAGTCGAGCATTTATCTCTTCACGTGACAAATTCATCTTTCTGCATTTGTCCAAACCCAGAGACATCCTGATGTCATGGGAGAATTGCAGCAAGATGTTAAGTAGGCTGTTCAGTTATGACTTTGAGCTTGCATGAACCGTTATGTTCTCCATGTACGTCACAATACGACTAAAACATTAATCCTTGTGCACAACGTGTGCATAGCGTGATCCAGAAATAGGATGACGCGTGGATGGATCTCATATGTTTCAGGGACCTCAAGTAAATAATCGTGAGGTACTGAGGGAAATGCCTGTTGGTAGTCAATGTAGAACATGTGCAAATTGCGTTTGTTGTGTTTCACTTGCAACATGACCACACAGTCAATCGTGACTTGCTCCTTGCAGCCACGGGAGCCTCAACAGCAACCTTTTTGTTCTTCGGAGAGGACATTGTTCATCTGGGTTCTTCAAGATGTTTTGAAGGGCCCCAGCAAGGGCGGGGTGCAGAACCTCTACGTATTTGTACCAGAAGCTGTGCACCCCATCCACGCCCTGCGCTTGCTAGTTCTTAGACATCTTTAAGATATGAGTTGCATTGTAGGCTGAGATGGATAGACCATCCATCCCAGGCAACCGTACAACTCTGTAATTTCCTAGACGAAGCCACGTCGTATCCAGTTGACTTTACCTATAATTAGCACAGATGTTCGACCAATATCTGGCCATTTCCTCGGCCCTAGGTGGTTCACAATAATATTGAGTCTTGTTTTTGCTATTTGCAAGACCGCGATAGAAACGTTTTTCATCTGCCAAAATAGTCATATTGGCAATCCTTTTCGCGATCGCTCTCTTAAATCGTCGCAGTTCTGCTGACAGGGCCATGAGCCTCTGTTGAGGATAGTCGATGAGTTTGTCTAGGTTCGTAGATGTTTTCGAACTGATGTTATGTGGGCGAAGGATCTCCTCCACGTATCGTGTCAGTCTCTGAGCCCCATTGCCCTATTGAAATAGGTACAACCATCTCAATTTTTACCCTTATTTTACTAATCTCGCCTTGATGTCAAAACTTCCATGGAGGGTCTGACATCTTTCTTGGGGCATTGTTTTTAGAAGCCTACACTCTGAGTTTTATGCTCATTATCCTAGGCACACGTGACCGCAGCGCGATAGGCAAGAGTCTCTACCTGCAGTAAGCTTATAGCCTGTTGCAAAAACAGAGGCAGTATTTCGGTATCCGAGCCGACAACTGAACGGCGAAAGCCGTTGTTGACTCTAAATTTGGGCAGATCGTTTCACATGAACGGTTCTTGATCTGCGTACTCTAGGATGGTATCAGTGAAGCACACCATGAGATGCAGGCTTTCCTTATCGAGCTCTTCAATGAGTTCAGCAGGAGCAAGGGCAGGCTCCAGTGGCTGCAAGCCTAACGACTTTCGACCATGAGACAGTCGCCCTTCCACATCCACCAGATCCGGCCCCCGCTCGTCCGTAGCGCATCGTGTGACGAGTATATGAAATTCCCCTTACACCGTATCTTTGGGGTGCGCTACAGGTGCTGCTATTTGTTGTTGCACCTGTTATTCCATGTAAGTTATCTTGACCTCGGATATGGGGTGGCGCCGTCTAATGGATCCTAATTGATCAGTAAGATGTTGTTCCGTCACTCTATGGGCCAGCTTGGGATGGGGACACACAAAGAGACGATGTTATTCGCGCCTGAAGGCTGCTCTCCGTCCTGTTGCTCAAAAGTGGCATCCAATCACGTATCCATTAATTTCAGGCGTCAACTTGATCGTCTTTTTGGCCTGCGCACCTTGGAGCTTCTGGCGGAATGCATTCTCCACCCAAGATCCTACTCGGTAGATGGTTCTTCTAGGGAGGAGGTTCCTGTATATTATCTGACGCCTTTGTTGTTTGAGGTCGTTTAGGGTTACTGCCTTTATTTACGGAAAATTCACTACAAAGTTTTGGCGAAAGGCCATCCCGTCAGGAGAAGTTCATCATGATGGGTTTGAAAATTGATGTGCTGGCGTGACATTCCTGCGGAAGTGGTCGGCTTGGGGCTCCCAGCCGTAACATCCTCTGCAGGCGCAGCTGATTTTCTGTCGCTTACCACTTTTTGTCGATGTTCTGGCTGGATAGTAGCCATTTCGGGTATCCTGGTGATATCTACCTGCCCATCACGTAGCTCACTACCACCGGCTTGCATGCTGACAACCCCAGCGGTGGCACTCTTATTCCCCTTCCTTTTCGTTCTTTGCCTGTCTGGCATGGGAAACCCTGGCAGCAGTAATAGTACAACCAATATAGACGTCAAATTCATAAGAGGAAAACCCGAGCCCTAGGCAACCACTCCCGACGCAACCGGAACGTGTACATCATTCACTCCTGCTCTTTTTATCCCAGAAAGTGAGAAAGAGCCAGAAATTGACGCAAAAGACTTTGTACAACACTGTTCCTTTGAGTCCGGTCTCTAGCCGCGTATGACATTACGTGGCAGCCGTACAGTCGGAGATACAGATTTCACCCCTAAATACTTTTTTAGGCTCTACCAAGCTTTGTAGAATGTTATGAGAAACAGTGTTGATGGACCAGATAAAGTGATCCCAGAAGAACAGCCTTTTGCATCCGGCTTGCGATGGACTAAGCAAAAGCGTATTAGATCAACACCATAGAAGTGCCGAAAATAGTAATATAACAATTTTAGAGTTGCATTTTCTCTCTCTATGTACCCGCACCATGCATACTTTGAGCATCCACTGAGAACATGTCCAAGTGTTTCTGGCTCTTGCTTGCACGCTCGGTTGTTGGTATCGCCTACAGATACATTTATTGTGCGCTAGCGGTAAACCAACGTATCTATAGCGCGGTCTTGACAAGCAAAAAAAAAATCCCTCAGTCTCCGATCACAATCCAAAAGACTTGAGAAACTTGTTAGACAGACCCATCGATAGCTCTTCTCTATGTATAATGCCGTAGAATGGACTTTGAAGGGGCTTGTTAACATGTTCTCTTGGTAGAAGCGAATGTTCTGCTTCCTGTACACGACTTTTGAACACCAAAGTTGTCAGTGATGCTAGGCCATGTGTAGTTTCGTTGAAATAAAATTGGAGACCAAGCTGCTCTGCTGCCCTTTATGCGGCACGGTACAGAAACGCCGCATCATTGACGACTTTATGTTAATGTACGAGTCGCATGAAAGAATGTGTGCTATTTAGAACTGAGCAGACTGTAGCCAAAACCGTTTTTCACGCTTTTTTATTCAAAATTGGAATCCGCATGTCTTCTGTTTTTTGGTTAAACTTTTCATCTTTTCAACATAGAGAGAAGATGAAAAAACTTCTAGAGGGCTATTCTCTTTTTAAATGAGCAGTTAAAATGTCGCTTTAATCAACTATGTTGAATTTACATGTATTTTGAATTAACAAATAAGAAATTTTATTATAAGTTTTTTTTGTAATCTGTCAAAGTAACATTTAGAAAGTTTAAGAACTTCAAGTTTATCGATCGTTCTCGCTATATTATTGGTATTATTAACAAAAATGTAAAGACAAAATTAATTTTCCTGAGTTGATTTTTAGTAAAAAAGTCTGTTCAGGGGCAGGTACCGGAAACTTTGTGTATCGTTCATTATGCAACCTACAAAAATGACACAATGGTGCATGGTCTGGAAATGGTAAATTCAATTATGAAACTATCAATTAGAACGTCTCAGTGGGGAAATTTATGTTATGTATTGTTGGCTACCCTAAAGTATATTCCAGCACCATAGCCTGATATTCTTTTGATGAGAGACTCTCGCAGTCAGTCATCAGAGTCCCAGACCCTAAGTCGACGCAAGGTGAGAAAGACCGTCGTTTCTGAATATGAATCACTGAAAATTTGTCTAATTGAAGTAGTAATTGAATAATTGACTGATCAAATAATCAAATTTCGAAATTCAACTGATGAAATAGTAAAAAATCATATGTTCATTTTACTTGAGCCCTAAAGTTTTTGAATGTCACTCTAAAATATATAGAAAATGGTTGTATCATAACATTTTCCATTTGGTAATTTTAAAATACATAAGAATCCAATAAGTTGAAGCCACATATTAGCTGATAAGTTATCACATCAATAGATCTCAATAACTCTCTGAATATTGATGAGTCCCATACGCTCTATTTTAAACTTATTTAGGTGGCATCTTATAAATTCATTTTATCAACAAGTACAGATTTATTTACAAGAAAACAAATATAATCTGTTCATGTAACAATTGACTTCGAGTTCACTTTATCGGTTGGATCATAAAAGCAAGGAGAAACAAAGAAAGTTTCAAAAATGTTGTTGACAATGTTTTTTAAATATCGATCGATAAAGTTCAAGAGTGAATAAATCTTTGTCTTGCTGTATATCGCTAACTATGAGTGAGGGTGATAGGAAATTAATAATGCATGTTTCACCAAAAAGAACCTTCACATTTATTCATTTATATTCTAATCTGTTAATTCTAAATTTCTTTTCCCTTATTTGAAATTCGTCGTTGAATTAATAACATGAACAGAAAATACTTTTAATAATGATATGAAGATCAATAGATCATACAACTCATTGGCTTTAGGGGCTGCTGGGGCTGCCGAAGAATCTAGCGTTTTCCCCATCGGAGTCAGAGCTGCTGAAACTGTCGCGTCTTCTTGGAGCGCTGGTTGATCTACGAGTATGTCTGTTGGCTAATCTGTGGATGGGGGATAATCTATGGACGGTGGGCATTCTACGGTTGCTGGGTTGATTCTGTGAATTGCCAAAAAATGCAGACATAGGAGCATCTGTACCCATACGGAGACGAAAATCATGATCGACTCCTACTGTTTTTTCATTATATATCTCATATGCAATCTCATTCCCATGCTCATCAAATAATGGTGTAAGCCAACCTTCATCATCCCATCCAATGATTAAATCAGCCTTCTTTATTAAAGTTGTAGGTACAGTGAAATTCGTCAAGACCTGACCGACAAACTTCCGAAATAAACTTAATGGTGGAGTGTTTGGTTCACATTGCATTTTTTTTGGAGGAGAAGCTTCGCGTCCGATATACAATAATTCCCGATAGGGACTTCCTAATTGCGAACTTAATTCTGTGAACAACAAAAGAAAATATTGCGATTTAAGAAAGTGTGACAATGAAAAGACTTAGAATAAAATTTAAAATGTACTAAAATGTTGAATCCTGGCTTCACACATTTAAAAAAGGATCATTTTTGTTGCAGAGCATTTTGATCCAGCGATCATTTGATTCTCGAGATCATAATGATCTGTCTATTCGGATCATTTTGATCTTCTTTGAGGGTCACATATCAGCCTAAATAAAATGGCCGCCAATTCTTAGCGTGGATTTCTTAACCACATACCCTAAATATTTTGTCTTACAGTGAGTAAGTGACGACTATACTTAGCGGAATATATATTATATTATATTATGCAAGTAAATTGGACGATCAGAAATCATGAAATCCTCGCAAATGAGCTGAAGCAGTTTGAGAGCATCGGCCATCTTGGCTTAAATAGATACATGACCCCGAGGCAGATGAATATAATCTCAGAAAGCGATCTTTCATTCCAAACGATCAAGATGCTCTCGTTTTATTGTTATAAATTAAAATTACGTATTTCAAAAACTAAATTCGTTTCAATACCTCGACTTTGAATTCCTCCTCGAATATTTAATATTTTAATCGATAGCGCTGAAAATGTTAAAAATGACTATCGCGGCTCTGGATAGACTTCAAGCTAAAATATCGTTTAAAAAATCCTTCTCGGCTCAGCGGTTTCATGTCAAAAGTTGAAATGTTAATAAAATTAATAATTTCTGAGTACCAACCTTTTTAATAACACAGATCCTAATAGTATCAATACTGGAAAAGTCATAATAAAAAAAAAACGTCCTTCTGAGCATAGCCCCATGTAGCTCTGACACAGATCCCTTTAAAAAAGGGTCCTGCTGCGCCGGCTGCCGAAATCCATAGGCGGAAAGAGAATATACTTCTAACTACACATCAGATAAACGAATCTTCAAGTCTTCCTTCAGGCTTTACAGATTACAGTTTAGAATTTGCAATTGAATACATTTTTAAATTCAAGTAAGATATTTTTTCAGATAGTTTTAAAAAGATTAATTGATTGAACATTTGAGTAAAATATGAAAATCATCTATGGAGTCCTTTTTTTCAAAAATTATCTGTTATATTTTTTTTTCTAATTTGCAAATTGTAAAAAACTCTTCTGGATGACTTTTCTATGAGACTGTTCACTCATTTCTTAAGGAACATAGATGCATAGTATCCGGATTTCGCAAATCGTATCAAAACTTTCAACAGGTTGATTTTTCTAAAAAAAGTGCCCTATAGAATATAGACTGCAGTCGGCGAGTGCAAAGACTTTTAGTTTGAAATTGGTTGAGTCTCACCGTTAGTTTATTAATTTAACTTGATCGAACAATCCAAGAAAAAAGTTCATGAGAATTAAAACATTGGTTTGATTATACATTTTAAACTTTAGAGTGAAAATGTTGAATGACAACTTGAAGACTGTCTGCTATGCAGAAGAAAGTAGATTCAGTCGACGTCTATGGCTTTCGTCAGTGGGCGCACATGATCTGTTTTTTTGGACGGATTTGTGTCACATCTGCATTATGCAATACCCGAAAGGAGAGTTTTTTATTATAAACTCTTCAGTATTGGTAATCATTAACTTCGATATTATTCAGAAATTTTTAACTCAGAAATTATTAATTTTATTGACCTTTCAATTTTTGACATGAAACAACTAAATCGAGAAGCTTCTTTCAAGCTCTATTTCAGCTTGAAATCTCTATCCAGAGCCTAGATAATTATTTTCTACATTTTTAGCTCTTGTTTTAACCACTGGTAAAGCACAAGTTGAGAAATACTAATTAATTTTTTCCTAATACCAATTTTTTCTCTTTTCGAGGACTTCAATGTCGAGATACTGTAAGTTGCGGGTCATTTCTCCTGTTCTTTATATATTTTTTGTTGTATTGGAGACATAAAATATTTAATTGAATAAGGTGATTTCCGGGAACTTTTTGTAAAGAAACTAAAGAGCCTATTTAAAACAATAAGTATAAAATTGAGAGATTTATAGGTGTTTGAAGTCAAATTGTCCTATTTTTACTACAAATTTTTAGTTGGTTAATGCAAAAAAATGGTTCAATTAAACTTTTTGATTGAAATCAAACGTATATTGATTATGCAAATAAATACTAAGAAGGATTGTTAGGGTAGGGTCGGGCGAGATGAGCATTGGAGGTGAGATGAGCCACTTAATTTTCTCGCAATCTATCATTCCTTTTGTAACTGTTCTTTGTACTAAGATCAGGAAGAAGGCTATTAAATTTCTGTTCAAAAAATTTTCGCCTAATGTTGAATAAATTTGTTTCGAAAGTCCAAGAATCACACCAAATTATATACTAGATGTTTTCTCAGTAGTTATTTAGGTAGCTCATTCAATAAACCTTAAGTTTGCAACAGATTCTTATATAATTGTAAAAAAAAAATAGGGGGAATTTTGATTTTACTTGCAAGTGTCATATGGGGCGGAAGGAGCCACTGTTCTGGGGCAGTATGAGCCACCTCTTCCTGTGCGTTATCCTAACCTCTTAGTGTAGCATTCAGCAGGTTAAAATGTAATGTTTCATTGTATCAGATTGGGCAGTGTATTAATAATGGTGCAAACGTATGAAAAACTAATCTTGCCGAAAAAAATGTTCAGAAAATGTTTGACAGATTCACTGTTATAGGTCTGTATTAAAAAATAATATGAGTTGCTGGCAACCAGAAGAGAACACTGTTTTGCTGGTATATTTCTCAAGTAACTTTGTTTGAAAACTCGTAAAATCCTATAAGAATTAGAAAAACATTGTTATGGTTGAAAAATACGGTAAAACTATAAAAAAAACGGCTTAGAACCCCAGTATATTTGAAATTTAGCGTCGTGTAGTAGACCAGTTTAATATTTGGTAGTTTTCTTACTTTAGAATTTAACTTTTACTGAGACATTGTATATGGGTAACTCGAAAAATTGTTATATTTATTTCTGTAATACAATTATTAAAAGATATGTAGATATAAATCGTTTTTCTATTCACTGTTTGCGGAGTTAGTTACGGGTAGAGGTTAGGATTAAGGATTGCATCATTTTAACGTTAAATACTTCAAATGTTCCGTAACATTTTTGAAAAATATTTGTAATATATGTTTTTGTTTTATAATACTCTAACTTATCAATACTCTTACTCATAAATAATCGATAAACAGTCATTTCAATAAGTGGCCCATCTCGCCCCAGTGCGTGGTATGAGCCAAGCGCACTACTTTTTTATTTTCGTTTCTAATTCCATATATACTTTGTTATTTACTTTTATCTTGGCAAAATTATAATTAAAAATGTTTGTAGAGTATATATAAGAACTTACTTTCAAGCAATGAATTAGCGGATTTTAAATACTGACGTGAAAAAAACAACTGTGCTCCTCAGGTCGCCCCACTCTACCCTATTAAGGTTGGAGTATTCACGCTCCAGTTACTTTGGTACAAATTTCATTGGTTTTTGGTTGAGGATTCTGCTATTCAACTAGTTAAAAATGCATCTTTCTTGGTTTAATTCAACGGTTTCAATTTAAAATTGAAATTATTGCGATTGAAATTTCAACTACTACAGTTTTTGTTGATAATTTGTATTTTTAAGTACAAAATTCAGCTACTAGATTAAAAGTTGAACTCCCTTATTCAAAATTAATGTTTTGGGTTGAAGCTTTATAATTTCAGTTTGAAAATTCATATCTTTAGTTGAAAATATAAATATGTTGTTAAAATTCTTTCCTTTTTAGTTGAACAATAATTGTTTTAATGAAAATTTAATTATTTTATTATTGGACGAAAATTTTATCTTTTATAGTTTATCTTTTCTATTTGGTTAAAAATTTATCTTTCTCACTGGAAAATTTAACTATTCGCTGTAAAATCCATGCATTTTGTTGAAAATTTGCCTTTTTTTATAGAAAATTAATCTTCTGGGGAGAAAATAAATCTTTTTAATCAAAAATTGAACCACTTGATTGAAAGTCGGTCTCTTATATTTAAAATTTATATTTTTGCTTGAAGATTCATCATTAAAGTTGAAAATTTATATTGTTGGTTGGAAATGCAACTCTTTTATGGAAAATTCACTTTTTCGTAGGAAATTAAGTTTCTTAACAAAAAATTCAACTATTTGAGTTGAAAATTAATCGTTTTAGTTGAAAAGTCTACTTTTTTTATAGAAATTTGACCTGATTCATTGAAAGTCCAACAATTTCTGGTGGAAAGTTTATTCCTTTTGGTTGAAAAGTCTACTTTTATATTTTTCAATAAAAATTAATCTTTTTTAACTGAAAATTTCATTATTTTGTAGAAAATTCGTCTTTTTTGCTTCAGAAGTCGACAATTTGGTTAACAATTTTTTCTCTATTGACTGAAGAAACTTTCTTACTAAAAAATTCAACTTTTTTGCTGGGAATTTGTCTTTCTTGATTAAATTAAATTGTTTTCAATTTGAAATAAAAACCGTTTCTGGTTGAAAATTTATCTTGTTAGTGGAATATTCTACTGATTAGCTTAAAATTGATTGAAAATGAATCTTCTTGGTTTCAAAATTCATTGTTTTTTTTTGTTTTTTTTTAAATTTAACGACTCAGTTAAAACTTGAATTCCTTTGTTAAAAATTTATTTTCGTTTAGTCCTTTTCTGTTAATCCTAGGAAGTGTATAAATCTTCCACATGTAGAATTCGGAACTAGTTTTTAAAAAGAAAGGTAGGAGGTTTAGGTGTTCTTTCATTGCTTCATAATTCCTTTAAACTTTTAGAAAGAAAAAAATTGATTTCCAGATCCACAGAGATGTTCAATATGAGTCTTACGGTCCACATAAGAATTAGATAAAAAATTAGCCAAAAACATTTTTCCAACTTGGAATTTAATAATTAAAAAACTCCTTTCTCCATCCTTTACGTACGTTTCGGTACAATTGCCTTTTTCAAAAGGTTTTTGAAACCTAAATACAATAATATTTCAAATTAGCAATATTAAACACAAAAATAAAAAATTTTACAATTTTTACAATTTCTACAAGAGAATATAAAGAGCCTATATAAGTGTCTCTAAAATTTAAAATTTTCAAAGAGAGATTATTGTATTTCCATATTGTCAAATTTTGTTCATCCTTCCATACCATTATGAAGATCTCTTTTTCTGTATTTTAAGATGTGGGTTTTAAAGTGAGTGCAGTCTCTTTAATTTTTTTGATACTTCTATACCAATTTTAATGTTTTCTAAATTTTTTACTCTTATAACTTGAATTCTTCAAAATTGACATTGGTTTCTATATTCCTTTTCGATGTTTGTTTTTCTCCTTGAAATTAATCTTATCTCAGGTATAAATTTAAAATAATTAGTATTTTTATTTTTAATTCTTCTAGTCAATATTACTAATTTGAAATATTATTGTATTTAGGTTTTAAAACTCTTTTGAAAAAGGTACGCAATTGTACCAAAACGTACGTAAAGGATAAAAATATCAAGAATAATATAAAGGATGAAATATAAAAATAAAATTCTTCGTTCGAAAATGAACTTTCTTATTGAATATTCATATTTTTTGGTCAAAAATTCAACCATTTTGTTTAAAGTTCTTCTTTTACCGTAAAAAGGTCATTTTCCTGGATTGAAAATAAACTTTTTTGTGAAAAATTTAACTTTTCATCTGACAATGCAACCTTTTGGTTTGAAATTGAAATTAATCTTTAATGGTAGAAAAGTTTTATTTTTTGGTTCGAAATTCATCCTTCTGGGTTGAAAATTAATTTTTTTGTTCGGAATTCAACTTCCTTTGAAAAAATTTGAGCTTCTGGCTTAAACTTTTCTGAACTACCCCTCGAAACGATATTTTGCTTCTTTCACACTTCTTTAGGTAATTTCTCACAAGAAAAGTTCTAGATTTATTTCAGAATTAGGTTGAAGGAACCAATTACTGAGGGTACACCAATTTTCGAGAATCGACAGATGTTTTTCATGATAAATAGTGAATTATAATTAAAATTTCAATTAAATTTACATTATAATAATGCAGCTGCTATAAATTAGAAACTCTAAAAAGCCCATATTTTCAGAACAGAAATTCATTCTAAATTTAAATGATTGAAATTTCATAAAATTGACTCTGAAACCTGTTGAAACCAAATTGCTTGCACATAAAATATTATTGGTGGCTCAATGAATTTCACTGTGGTTCACGCAAATTTTATAAATGTGCATGGAAAATAAAGTAAAATTTTTGATTAAATTTAACAAACCTGAATGAAAATATGAACAAAATTTAAAAATAATTCATGAAATTGAATTTAGAAATTTTGTATGTGATACAGTTTTCTATCGATTAATACATTCTTTGCAATTACATGTACAAAATTGGTTTTACTTTTTCATTTCGAAAGAAGTAATTTTAGAGAACTGTTTTAAAAAAAGTTTCACTATTTACATTAAATATCCATAGGATATTCATGAACATTTACAAAAATTCAATGCACTATCTATTAAAATAGTTTTAAAACTTACATTGAAATTTCAATAAGTTTTTCACTAACCGTAGTGTAAAAAGCTTCACTAAAATTTTCATGAAATTTCATGAACTTGCTTCTAGCAGTGTACTCAATATTTTAGGTTGACTGGATCAGAAATTTTAGAGCACAAATTTGGTTACGTTTCACATTCTCAACAGAATGAGGTTTTAGTTTTATATGAAAACTGAATATCGCGGATTTCTTTAAATCTCTACTTTCGAGACCCCACGAATAAAAAAAACAGGTTTTACGATGGTGTCCGTCTCTTGTTGTTTTTGTTATTTTCGTTTGTATACCGGATAAATTTTAAAAGACTAATCAGATTGGATTACGTTTCAAGGGGCCAAAGAGAAATATCATGTTCATTAACAAGAATTTTTTGACCAACGGTTCTGTTTTTACCGACAAAAAAAATCATGAAAAATAAAAAATTCCATTTTGCGGTCAAACTATAAAAAGATGCAAAGACAACAATTATGTACCCAAAAAATATCTACAAATTTGTCATTAATCATTTTTTGATACGACGCATAGTTCTCGTTTTAATCATAAAAAATAACATTGACAATAAAAAAAATACATTTTTGAGAAAACAACGCAATGTACGAAAAAAAGTATATCTACAAAAGTTGCTACAAATGCTGCTGTAGTGATTAGCATGAATTGAACTTTTTTTCAAATAATGATATTATTTGAAAAAATTTAATTTGATATTTTTTAAAATAAATCATCGTTCAATTGGCAAAATATACCAGCAGCAAGAATCGAGCCTTGGTTTGCCGCTTAAAAAATCTGAGCGTTACCGCCTTATCTAACCCGACGTTCAAAGTGACTCTCATCGCGGTCCATGTAAGGTGCGTAGAATTTTTTAAAGCCATTCTTCTCGAAAATGGCTGAAAAGTGCATTTTATTTTTAAAAAGCGAAGGGTTCACAAGGTTCCCCGTGTGACTTAATTCAACTAATTGACATGAGTTTCGCCTCTGAAAATTGAGAGTACCTATTACTTTCTAAAATAAAACCGTAAAAGTAGTCGTAGTCGTACATTTTTTCAAAGACTTTCACTATTTTATTATTGATAGTAAGTTGAGAATTTTCCAAATCCTTTTTGTTTCGCATATTTTCCTTGAGTTATAAAATTCTTTAAAAAATACCCGAGTAAAATATTAATATACCGAAGTCCATTTTGGCAGAGCTTACAAGTGTTAGCGAGACTTTCTCGCGACATCAATTCTATGAACACTTATAAAAAAAAAATTAATTTAACTTTTCTTGTATTTTGGTACCAACATATTGAATAAACTGATTCATGTATTTATTTCAGACTCCTGAGATAATAGCGACACACTTTCTTTTAACATTGTAAATTATTTAAAAGCTGTGCTTCGATTTAAGTAGAACTCGGAGTGTGTCTTGAAATATGAATGAGCGTTCCAACGGAAGGTGTCATTTTTCTTTCGCCGTGGTATTATAGGCAAACCTACACTTATAATACAAGTTATACTGTGTGAAAATTTACTGGCAGACTCCCTGGAATAGAAACAAAAGCTTACAGTCATTACAAAAACCCCCGGGGTAAAAATCATAAGTATGGGATTGATCAATCATTGAGTTTCAGAAGTATGAAACATGTATGGTAAATGAGACGATCCCATACTTCAAGTATATTGAAATAGTAAAGCTAAAGTCTAGCTAAAGTATAGATGAAGTATAGTTAAAGTATATATGAAGTATATGATATACTTCATATTTCATTTATATTTGAGTATGGCTAAAGTATCGTATACAACATGTATTCATTTGCTTTAAAAGATATCATAGCAACGGGATAAAACATAATACATCGTGAATGACAGATCGTTCGTAAATTAAAAAAATTCGTGAGTTAAATAATTTCTTGAGAAAAATGTGCAACGAATATTGTTCGCGAGTGCAATAAAGAAGCCAGTTAATAAATTCTTTAAAGTTCAACAAAATTCGTTCCATATTTATCTCACAAAATCTACTCCGGAGTTGAAATTCAACCGTTCAGTTTTTCAACCATATGGAGATTCCTTAAAGCAAGAAAATGTATATAATAGGAAGCTTATATTCTTATTATTATTTTCTATATGTGGGTAAGAGATCCAGTAATCTTTGATTCCTAACCATAGCATTATTATTGCATGAAAATGTTTGACTAATTTATTATTTAGATAAAAGACATAATGTTATATTTTTAATAATATAAAGAATTTCTTAAGTTTTGCTAAAGAATACAACGCTTGTACTTATTTCATATTATCTTTTTATTCTATAAGTATAATTGAGCTATACCTACCATAGCCATACTTCCACTATACTTTGGGCATACTTTATTCATACTTCTGATATACTTGAGCTATACTTTACATCAGCTATACTTAAGCTATATTTCAGATATACTTCTAAGATACACTTTAGCAATACTCTTACTATACTTCGACTATAACTTGTTATACTTTAGCCATATTTAAGCTATAAATCCACTATACATAATTCAAATAGACATGAAGTATGGAATCGTCTCATATACCATACTTTTATTGTACAATCTGAGATACGAAACCTATACGGTTTCCCAGATGTTTTTCTACATCAATGCCATACCAAATTTTCTTCTTTATAAAAACATATAACATACAATAGTTGGACAAAATCTCAAACATACACCTGTGTAATATTTGTCACCAGCGGCAAATTGAATGGTTAGCATGCTCACAGCTTTTCTGCGCAATGTGAGAAAATTCTGAGAAAAATCATGTTAGTTCAGGGGAGCATAGGCTACTGAAATTTCATGACTTTGACATTGTGCTTTGATTTCTAACTCAACGAAAAATATCAAAGTCGTTTTATCAGATTTAAGTGGCCAGCAGACAACATATAAAGAAAAAATATGTGATTCTAAAACTATCGAGATATCACACATTCAAACATAAAAAATTTTGAATTTGTCGAAAAAATGTCCCCTCCATCATCATACTTTACTCCAAAAATACTTTAGGCACGCTTTTCTATACTCGCAGAAATTAAACAGTATGTTGTGCCGAAGAAGGTTACCAAAAGTTATATCCAATTTAAGGCTAAAATGTCCACTCCAACGTTACAGCGTTAAAATCAGAATCAAATATGTATAATATAGATGGATTTTCATCAAAAGTTACATGTCAACAAAAATATTTGCCCAAAAAGAAAGTTCCATTTTATTGAAGGGCATACTTTTTGTCTCAAACTTTTCTCCATAAATTCAGAATATTTTGAAATGTGATAAAGAATAGGCAAATAATGGACAAAATATTACTTGTTTCTATCAAATTATTCGTCTAAAAATATTTTTTTTAACAGACAGGATTTTATGTTTGCAAGGACTACATTTTGTCGCCAACTAACATCATTTTAGTAAAAATACAAAATAAAAGTTATTGTTGCTATTGAAGCCAATAACGCTTTTGACATTCATGGGAAAAATTTTTTCTTCAGAAAATTTGCTATCGAAATTTTAAAAGTTATTGTTGTTATTGAAGCCGATAGAGCTTTTGACATTTTTGGGAAAAAATTTTTTCTACAGAAAATTTGTTCTTCAGAAACTTTTTCCTCAGAAAATTTACAATCTAAATTTTTAATGCTATCGTTGTCATTACAGCCGATAATGCCTTTGACATTTTTGACAACAAATTTTTTCTCTAGAAAATTTTTCCTCAGACAATTTATTTTCCAACTTTTTAATGTTATTGCTGTTCTTGAAGCCGATAGTGCTTTTGACATTTTTGGTAAAAAATTTTTTCTTCAGAAAATATTTCCTCAGAAAATTTGCTATCGAAATTTTGAATGCTATTCTTATTATTGAAGCCGATAGTGCTTTTGACATTTTTGGGAAAAAATTTTTTCTTCAGAAAATTTTTCCTCCGGTAATTTAATATCGAATTTTTTGATGCTATTGTTTAATTGAAGCCGATAGTGCTTTTCACATTTTTGAGATAAAATTTTTTCATCAGAAAATGTACTATAAAAATTTTTAATGTTATTTTTGCTATTGAAGCCGATATCGCTTTTGACATTTTTGGGCACAAATTTTTCCTTCTGACAATTTTTCCTCAGAAAATTTACTATCGAAATTTTGAATGTTATTGTTGTTATTGAAGCCGATAGTGCTTTTGACATTTTTGGGAAAAA
>JAABKJ010001899.1:4144-29242 GCA_011634705.1 Andricus grossulariae
TTTTTGGTGGAAATATAAACTATTACACATTTGTTGGGAATTCATTTTTTTTATAAAAGATTTATCAGTTTACTTGAAAATTTAATTATTTCGTTCATTTTCTAGATTAAAAATTAATTATTTTAACTAAACATGTAAGATCTTCTTAGTTCTCTTCCTTGTTTCGAAAACAACTCGAACAACTTTTAAATGATAAATTCCAATCATGTGACTGGAAGTAATATATTATTTTATAAAAATTACAAGAAATGTAAAAAATTTCCCGCTTCGGTGGCATTTGCTCTCATTTTCAAAATAGGTAAGATTTTGTCATCAAAATAAGACCTTGTCAGTTCTCTTTCCTGTTTGAAAAACTACTTAAAATACTTTTGAAAATCAATTCTAATCATGTCACCAGAATTAATGCATTATTTTCTGAAAATTATGAAAAATGTAAATAATTTCCAAAATGGCAGGTTTTTAAAAAAAATATCACTTTTTGTTCAACTTACAATTGGTGTGAGGTCAATAATTAACTAAAGTTAACAAAATTAATTGTTTACACAATTTTTTATTATTGTTAATAGAATTCAATTTGAATAATGCTAGAAAGTTACGGTTTTTCTGGAATTTTCAACCATTTGTCTATTTTAATTATTTCAATAATTAATTTATTTCAGAAAAACTAATTATTCAAACAAATTATTATTGTTTATAACGATCACTTTTCTTTATTATTGCTAGATAGTTGCCGTATCTTCTGAAATTTTCAAATTTCTACTCACTTTTCACTTGGTAAAGGAATAAATAATGCAAGTTAACGAACATATTAGTTTAAACAATTTATCAATGTTGATAACTATCTTCTGTTAGATATTTGCTAAAAAGTGACGGTTTCTTCTGAACTCTTGATCTTTTTGTCCACTTTTCACTTAGTGAGGTAATAAACAATGCAAGTTAACAAACATGCTTATTTAAATAATTGCTCATTGTTTATAACTATCTTTTCTTAGAGTGAAGCTAGAAAGTTGCTTTTTTCTGAAATATTTAGTTTTGCTTTGTCTTTTTATTTATGAGCAAATAATAAGTGAACCTCAACATGAATCATTTTTTAAATAGAATT
Source organism: Andricus grossulariae (assembly GCA_011634705.1). Classification (NCBI taxonomy): domain Eukaryota; kingdom Metazoa; phylum Arthropoda; class Insecta; order Hymenoptera; family Cynipidae; genus Andricus; species Andricus grossulariae. The sequence continues at coordinate 5,247 of JAABKJ010001899.1, forward strand.
GTATTGTTTTAAGTGAATTTTTTTTGCTCTTTTCCTAATGTGTAAAAAAAATTAATTAGAAGTAGGAGGAAGGACTAGGTCTGTGAATGATTTTTAGAAGTTTTGTTTTGAATTAAAACAAGAACTTTTTTGTAAAGCGTAAAAGAAAAATTTGATATTGCACATATTTTAATATCATATTTTAATATTAGGCTCGTCATACGAAAAAATATCACGAGGGTAAAAAGTTTTATAATTAAATTTTTTCCAGCTACCCTGAAAAATATAGCATTTCAATCAATTTATATTACAGTTCATATGCAGTTCATAATAGGCATAGTTTTTGTAATTGAAAAAAGTGCACATCCTATAAGCAAAAAAAAAACAATTTTGTTATCAAACATTTTATTGCAACTTGTTTCGTTTTTCCATAAATTCAATTTGTTTATTTTCTATGTTGTTTTTACGATTTGAACCAAAAATACACATCCTAGCGTAAAGTAGTTTAGAACAAATTTGTAGATATAATTTAGGCGAAAACTTTTTTTAAATAAAATATTATTGAAGCTTGTGTCCTTTCTCCAAAAAGTTAATTGTTTTATTTTTAATATATTTTTATTGCAAAAGATTATAAAAAATTTGTAGATCTTTTTTGGCTGAACAACTTTTGTCTTCTCATTTTTTTATCTCCAATGTCGTTTTTCCAAAAATTAATATTTTTATTTTTAAACTTATTTTTTACAAATGAAAGAAAATCTACTAGTCCTATCGAAGAATTATTATTGAAAAAAATTTCCAATCTTTCTGGACTGAACAAATTAAAATAAAAAGCAGTATAATTTAACAAAAATACGAACTTTAAAAAAAATTAGAACCATAACCAAAACAGATTCATTTTTAACCAAACATTTGCATTTTTAATCAAAAAATGACATTCCAACGAAAATGGATAAATTTTCTAACAAAGAGGACGAATTAAAAAAAAATACTTGAATTTTCAAGTAAAAATGGTTTCATTAAATTTTCAGTTAGGAAAAGGAATATAGAAGGAAAAGAAACGATTTTTCAACAAAATAATTTAAGTTTCAATAAACGAAATTATTTTTTAAAAAAAGATCAATTTTGAACAAAAGAGTTCGTCATTCAACCAAGTGGTTGAGTTTTGAATCAAAAACATGAATTTTTGTAACTAAGGATATTAATTTTCTCCCAACAAAGACAAAATTTCAACAAAACATGTTCATGAATTGTACATGCAATTATACATGAAAAACAACCAAATAGTTCAATTATCAACTAAAAAAGACGAATTTTCAAGAAAATAGTTCAATTTTCAACTAAACAATAGAATTTTTAAACCAAACGAGATTTGTCATGATTTTTCATTTAAATTTTGAAATATCCAATTATGTGGAAAACTCGATATATAACCTTAAATTCCAAAAACGAAAATATTTGCTTGGATCAACCGAAGGATATAGTATAATCAAACAAATTTTACCAAAATAAAAATTTGCATCGGTGAACCTGATATTTTGATGTCTATATAATAACCATATTCTAGGACTGATACAAAAAAAATTTTGTTCATTCCACCAAATATTTTTCTGGGTAAATAAAAAGAATTCAGAAGAATTCGAAGAGTACAAAAGAATTCGAGAAATTCAGAATAATCATGGTTTTTTCTAAATATTTCAAGAGATTTAAAAAGAAAAACTTCAAAAGAATTCAAAAGAGTACAGCCGAATTCTAAAAATTCGTATGGAATGTAGAGAATTCAAAACAGAATTCCGAGAATACAAATGAATTAGGGAGATTCTAAATAATTAATGATGTTTTGTAAGGATTCCAAGAAAATAAAAAATAACTTTCAAGAGATTTAAAAAACATAAGAATCCACTATTCTCATAAAAATTCAGAAAATGCATAAGAGTTCAAAGAGTTTAGGAAAATTCAAAAGAATTCATATTCTACATGACTGAATGTGGAATTTCGATAAAATGCCGTTATTTCCTCAGTTTATCGAACTAAGTTATCTAAAATTTCAAAAATGCTTCTATAATTTTATCAAAATTATATATTTTTTGTCATTCTCATGTCTTCAAATGCAAAATTCCGTTAACAAAAAATATTACTCCTAAAAATCATTAAGAAAATCATTAATTTCAGAAAATACAAACTTTTCATAATACTGTGGAAAAAAGTAAACGAATGGAGATTCTTTGAAAAAATGAAAAAAAAAATGTTCGTCCTAACATTCATTAAGTCTGTCATTAATTTTGAAACATCATTTTTATAATCTTAGCCTGTGTCTAGACGTTAAATGTTATACTAGCGCAAACAACGTTCTTTCATAAGAATCGAATGATCTTGTCCTTGCCATCAGTTTCACTCTGTGATAACACAGTTTCATTCAAAAATGGGAACAATATTTAAGTTTTCTAATACTTTGTGTAGTTCTGTCGCAAGAAGCAGTGGTTTTTATTTTATGAAAATATTGGTGAGTGAAGTAATATTCGATGTGTTCGAAAAATAAATCAATTTTCAATTGCATAACTTGAAATATAACCCATCCATGGGTCGAAAAAGTCTGAAAAGTTCCTCCCAAATGCCACGTCTTAAGGAAAGATAACATATGGCCAACCACTTCTAATTCGAATTGAAACAAATGGTTTTACAGGCACATGATTTACGACCCCGCGATAAATATAAGCCAAAAAAAAAGGTTCTTTCAATTTTTGGTTTTTGGGAGGTTCTGACATGACACCTGTTGCATCAGAGCCCATATGGGAAACTACATGTATTGCTATATAAAATCGTATACGCGACGCAGTAGTTTTTCTAGTCCATTCAAGACTGTCTAGCATAAAAGTAATATTTTTAAAACAGATTCATTATGAAAAAATTATAATCCTATGTGGGATTTCGTGTAGGACCAATTCACAGGTTTTCATATACATGCAGCGATATAGGATTCCATATGGATTACCGTGTAGGTTCCCATATATGTTCCTATATGGGTTTTGACACAAGTTCCTGAACCATTTTATTTATGTTCCAATTTGCCCGTACGATTTTATATAGGAATCCATGTGGACTACTGTATAGGTTCCCATATGGGTTTCTACGATAGTGCCCTATGTGGAGATTTTCAGTAGGGAAATTCCAGTTTCTAGTTTTAAATGGCCATATGTAGTTTTTAATCAGCCATATATAGAAGAAAGAAATGTTTTCTGTCTATGAACGGTCTCTTGCAGTTATTTCAAGACCTGGAATCATAAGCTGATATCTAGTGCCTCGCTCCCAGATTACAATCATGCAAATAAAAAAATATGACAATCAGCTTAAACATAAGCTTCCTGATACAGTGTCGTTATCTGGGATTGCAATATGCTATTATTATTTTCATTTTTCCGGACTGGAAAAGTTTCCTGAAATCCTTTGACATTCAAATATTGCAAGAAATTAAAAAGAATTCTGACGAAAGAAAGAATGAAATAACGCAGATGATTACAAAAAATTGAAAAAATTCAGAGAAATCAATGATTTCAGGAAACTCAACAAATCCAGAGAATTCAGAGCATATTTGTTTCTTATTTTGCATTACATTTAATTCTCGGCTACCCTGAAAAATGTATTATTCCAATGAATTTGTATTATTACAATTCATAATATGCATTGGTATTAAAACAGACGTATGTTCATTGTCTTCTTTTTATAATAAAGAAGTGCGCATCCTACAAAAAAAAAATGGTTTTTCATACATTTTATCGCAACTTGTAACATTTTTCCATAAATTTAATCTGTTTATTTCGATTGACCTATAATATTAATACACTTTATTGAAGAGGAAGAAAGTTATGCTTATTTATCATATTCAAGAGATCTGATTTAAACAGAAAACCTATTTTATCGCTATAATTTAAAGTGGATGCATGAATAGAAAATACTTTTTGATCATAAATTTTCAAATAAAATAATTCTGTCCATTTTTGTAAAAAAATCATAAAGCTGGGAAAGGAATAGGGTGCGACAGAACTTTTCCGTTCCCCATTCCAGCTCGAAAAATTACCTTTCAAAATACAAAATTTTATTTGTCTGATTTGTCATTGTGTTTTAAAAATGGTTTGCATTATTTTTTAATTTTGTATTTTTGGTAAATTTGTATTTTTAAACTGATCAAAATGAAAACCTTAGTTTGTCTATTATTTAAAAATTCACGAATGCTTCCTCTATGAGAAAGAAAATACATTTGCTAACAGGAAGCAAAGTGCTCGTGAAATAAGTGCCATTTAATTATAAATGCAAACAAAGTGGAAACACTCAAGATCGAATTCACAACTTGTTTTAAATTTTGTGAATGCTATTACTCTAGTAATTCCTTTTTCATCAGAAAAAGTCATGTGGATAGATTGTTCCTATTTTTGGGAATTTTTATTCAAAATGTCTGCCTAATAAACTTGATCCAATTTGTCAATTCTTTCGGAAAATATCGTGCTAATAGACTCAAAATCTACAGACACAAATTGCACACGAATATAATATGGTCTCTGATGAGAATGTGAAAAACAAATATTAATACCAAAGTTTTGCTTCAAGTCACGGCATCGTAAACTACATCTGAAACCACGACAAAATGTCGTAGTCCACGTTCGAAACTAAATCGTATATATTACGTCGTTTGCTATCAAAATTTTCGATGTAATTTACAAATTCGTTTCTAACGTAGTATCCCGAACAGTTTACGACGTTGGAATTTTCAACAGGCTACCCTCAAAATGATACTAGTAAATTACATAACTTGTATCATTCTTGCAGAATCACCATGAGTTCCTGACAATCGTCAGAAGCGAATGAATGCTTCACCCGGAAGTTCACCATTACATGATTTTCTACCCTTTCTTGCACATAATCTACGTCAAGTGGATGTGAATGAACCCATCGGAGTCAGGATAACAAGAAATCGTGTTACTGTTGGCACTGGCTATGCAATACATTCCTATTTGGTCATCACGCGCCCTAGTTATATACATCGAAGGTATGGTGTTTCCATGTATCTGAAATATGCAGGACATCTGGAGCCTCAACGTGTAGAAAATTATCACTCAGACGCAGCTCGAGAATTTTTCGTGATTCTACTTGAAGATCCTCACATTTTGGATAAACCTGTACCTGGTGCCTTCTATGCTGAAAGTGTTGAGCATTATCAAAAGCTAGCTACTGATTGGGCTCATGCTAAGGCGGAAGAGTGGATTCATATGCAGCTGCCGTATCTGTGACCGTTACTTGCACAACATCTACGTGAATTACATTTTAATGATCTATCCAGAGTCCAGATAACAAGAAGTGGTATTCATGTTGGCCATGGGTTTGCAATACATTCTTATATCGTCACAACACGCACTCACTTCATGTATATTAAGTTTGGTGTTACATTGCATATGGAAACTACAGGAGAGCCGAAACCTCACCGTGTACAATTGATTTACACGAACATTTATTGCGACGTTGTCGTACTTGAACTTCTGGATCCTATCTTGTTAACAAACAGAGTGACTGGTGCTCTTTCTAATGCGCATTATTCAAACGAAGCCAGAGCTTGGACTCGTGATAAGACGGAAGAGTGGAAGCCCACGATGCTAAATCAAGTGAATTATTATTAGAATTCAAAAATTAATCAAATTGTTTCGATGCAGTTAAAAAAATGTATAGGTTGGCTTCCGAAAAAACTAAGGAAATGTTAAAGTCGATTAATATCTTCTGTTTGGTTTTTCGATTTGAAAATTAAAAAAAAATGTTCTATTGCTCAAAACATTATCGGGATTTTTTTATGTCTCGGTTTTGCTGGAGAACCACAGCGTAAAAAGAAATAAAATCAAACTTTTTTTTCACGAATTTGGGACGCTTTAAAAATCACGACAATGATTTTCCCCTGAAAGAACAATGATAAAGTTCTTCTTTGGTTCAAGCTGAAGATATTTTAGGTTTAACACATTCAGATTGTTTAGAAAACAGTATGCATTTAACTACTCTAACGAAACCTGTTTTTCACACATTTTGAAGACATTTTAAATCAAACAAAAAATTGGTTTTTGAATTTCGAATTTTTGATTACTGTTTACTAGCAGAAGCTATACACACGAAAAATTTACCAAAAATCTTGAACCCATACGCATTATTTTTGAAATTTTCAAAGCCAAAAACCAAACGAAATTTTTAATTTACCAATTCGAATGTAATATTTGTAAAAGTGGAATTTGAAAAACAATCATACGAAAAAACGACGTCGGAATCCAGTGGAATTCCGCCACTGGTTTAATCAGTGAGCTACACTGGTTACTCAGTGCAAGTAGTCATCTTGTACGCTTTGTCGTCCGACAGCTTGTCAGGTATGACACTTATCATTCAACACTGTTGTGCTAACCTTTGCAAAATTATCTTTCAAAATCCGCACTTAAACCTCAAAACAATAAATGTGGAAAGGCCCGTCCTTACATCAACGTATCGCGTTGCTGAAAGACAAAAACGAGTAGCCAGAGGCTTCCTCATTTTCAAGCGAAAGATATTTTATTCCTTGATTATTGAAACCAGCGCCCGAATATGTCTTACACAAACACTGGTACACAATAAAGTTTGTTTGGCATCACTGGTATATTCAGAAATACTGTTTTAGTTGAGTCACTTACTGGTTCACTCGGTAAAAGTCGAAGAAGCACTGGTTCACCAGTTCTGATTCAAAACACTGATTCAACCAGTAACAATTTTACTTGTTCAGTTTCAAAGAGAATACTACATTGCTTACTATCCTAATTTCTGACATAATTTATGACCTCGTTTTTGACTTAATGTTCTTCGCAGTTCACAAAGTCGGAATTTTCAACAGGCTACCCATGAAACGATGCTAGTGAATTACATAACTTGTATCACTCTTGCAGAATCATCATTAGTTCCCCACAATCGTCAAAAGCGAATGGATTCTCTACTTGGGAATTCACCGTTACATGCCTTGCCACCCTAGCTAGCACATAATCTGTCCCTGGCTATGCAATACATCCTTAACTCGTTGTAAAACGCCCTGTCTATATACGTTGAGGGTTTGGTGTTTCAGTTTATCTGAAATATTCAGGAGATCTCGAGCCTCAACGTCTAGAAAATTTTTACCCGGACGCAGTTCACGAAGTTGTCATGATTCAACTTGAAGATCCTATCATGTTGAATAAGTCTGTACCTACTGCCTTCTCTGCTGAGAATTATCAAAGGCCAGTTACTGATTGGGCTCATGCCAAGGCGCAAGAGTGGATTCATATGCAGGTACCGTATCTGCGACCCCTACTTACACAAAATCTACGTGAATTGCATTTCTATAATCCTACTGGAGTCTGGACTCTGGTGGGATTCTAAAAATGCAATTCACGTAGGTTTTATGCAAGGAGGGGGTCGCAGATACGGTAGCTGCCTATGAATCTACTTTTCCGCCTTAGCATGAGCCCAATCAGTAGCTGACTTTAGATAATACTCACTACACTCGAGAGAGAAGGCACCAGGTATAGGTTTATTCAACAAGATAGGATCTTCAACCCTAATCAGGATAACTTTGTGAACTTCGTCTGGGTAAAAAGTTTCTACACTTTGAGGCTCGAGACGTCTTGAGTTTCTCTTATAGGCTGAAACACCAAGCCATCCCTGTACATAGCTAGGGCGCGTTACGACGAGATACGGATGTATTGCATAGCCAGGGTCCATAAGAAAATGAAAATTTGTAATCGCGACTAGGGTGGGATTATGCATATTCACTTGACGTAGATTATGTGCAAGCAAGGGTGGTAAAGCATCTAATCGTGAACTCCTGGGTGGAGCATCCATTCGCTTCTAACGATTTTGAGGAACTGATGATGATTCTGCAAGAGCAGATATAAGAAGGAATGGTGAGACTATTGGCTATAAGTTTGCAGTACATCCTTATATTGTCATGACGCGCCCTCACATTATGCATCATAGATATGGTGTTGTATCGCAAATGGGAACTATAAGAGTGCTCAAGCCTCACTGTGTGCAAATTGATTATTCAAACATAGATTGAAATGTTTTCATAATTCAACGTATGGTTTCTAGGTTGTTAACAAATCCTGTAACTAGTGCTCTTCCTACTGAGTATTATTTAATCGCAGCTACTGCTTGTGCTCGTGAAAGGGGGGAAGAGTGAAATCGTACGAGACTCAATCAAGTACATCATCACAATTCGAATTCAGGAACTTAATTGGGATCATCAAGACGCGTCGCACACTAGTCAAAACCAAGCATTTATGTATTCTTCAAACATGTATACAGCCTTCAGCTATCATCCGATTAATAATTTTTTTAAATTCAAGATAATAGTTTTTGACACGTTATCAGTCGAATGAAACACATTAACGTTACCCATGAGGTCAAAGACATTTATTTGAATCCGGGAACAGTGGATAGCGCAGAAAAGTTGAAGAAAGTATACATCTAGGGTTTTAATTTTTCCTGACCATTCATATTCAAAGACTAGAATATTATTATTGTAACATTTTTAATATAAAATCTTTAATAAATCAATTAAAACAATTTCAAATTAATTTATTGATTTCAACCAAAAAAGAACCTACCATGATGAATTTCCAACCACATAGTCGATTTTTCAAACAAACTAGAACCTCATACCTTAATTTGTTTATGAAAATTGTTCAAATAATTAATTATTCTTGTAAATTTACAAAACAACATAGAAAAGAGTCATCGGAAAGACAATCTTAGTTGACTCCGTAAACAGATTGTTTCCATTCCTTGAAAAATAGCTAAACTCTGAATATGTTTATGAAAATAGTTTAAATGATTAATAATTATTGTAAATTTGCAAAGTAACGCCGGAAAGACTTATTGGAAATACATTCTTCTTTGAGCCTATAAACAAATTGAGCCTATTCGTTGAATTAATGGCCAAACTCTTGATTTGTTCATCAACATTTTTGAAATAATGATTAATTCTTGAAACCTTGAAAAGCATTATCGAAAAAGTCGTCGGAAAGATATTCTTATTCAATTCTGTAAAACATTAAGCCTATTCATTGAAAAATATCTAAACTCCCAATTTTTTATTTTAATTGTTAAAATAATTAATAATCATTGTACATTTGCAAAGTATCGTAGAAAAGAGTTATTGGAAATGCATTCTTTCTTGATGCCCTAAACTAATTGAGCCCATTCGTTGAAAAATGTTTAAACTTCTGATTTGTTTTTGGAAAATTTTTAAATAATTAATAATTCTTGAAAACTTGCAAAGCATCATACAAAAAAGTCATTGGAAAGATATTCTCAGTTAATTCTGCAAAACAATTCAGCTTATTTGTTAAAAAGTAAGTAAACCCTAAATTTTTTAATTCAAATTCTTGAAATAATTAATACTACCTATTCTGTGAAAAATATCCCAACTCTGAATTTGTTCATGAAAATTGTTTAAATAATTAATCATTCTTGGGAATTTACCAAGCATCATAGAAAAAAGTAATCGGAAAGTTATTCTTAATTGACTCCGTTTTTTTTTAATATAAATGAGCCAAGGATGAACACGCTTCTTAATGAATTCATATTTTCAATTGTTTAAGATTGCAATAATATAGTTACAATTAGAAGGACGTTATATTCTCTGAAAATGTAACTGAAAGTTGTATAAAATAAAATTATAAACGTTCATAAAATTTTATTGTTAGTCATAATTGCAAGGATGTAATTGTATCTGAAAATGTCAATGAAAGAAAAAGAAAATTTATTTATAAATGTTCATAATGTGTATTGTTCATCATTCTAATAAAAACATTACTTACAAAAAAACTGTGGCCAATTTGTTGATCTTTTTTAGGTGAACAAGTTTTTCTAAATAATTTTTTTCGTACCTCGTGTTATTTTTACCAAAATTTAATTTTGTAATTGTGAATGTTATTTTTTACGAATAGAACAAAAACCACACGTCCTATAAAAAATGATTTATAAGAAATTTGTAGATATTTCTTGGGCGAAGAACTTTTGTGTATTCATTTTTTTCGTATCTTGCATCGTTGGTCCAAGAATGTAATTTTTTTATTTTGAATGTTATTTTCTTACGATTAATACAAAAAATACGCGTTCTATGAAAAGATGATTCATAACAATTTTGTAGATCCTTTTTAAGTGCATCCAAGATTAGACTTTTAAAAGTCACCTGATACACGGATGACAATAACAACAACAATGACGACGACAGACTGACAGACACCATCGTAAAACCTGCTTTTTCGGATTCAGGGAGTCACGAAACGTGAAGATTTACAGGAATCCGCGATAGTCTGTTTTCACATAAAACTAATGCTTTTTCATTATGATGAGAATATGAAAAATTAAAAATATTACCGCTAACATTCATTAAGTGTGTCATTAGATGAAAACTTCATGATACAATCTTAGTCTGTGTATAATGTATTAAGTTATATTCAAATGTAAACTCACCTAGTCATAGGATTTTATGCTAGCGTAAACAAGTTTTTTTTATATGAGACGCATTATCTTGCATTTCACTATCAGTTTCATTCCGTGGTGACACAGTTTCTATTAAAAATGAGAACAATATTCAATGTCAGTTTTCTAATACTTTGTGCGGTTTTGTCGCAAGAAATGGTGGTTGCACTTGATGATAATTTAGGTAAGTGAAATAATAGTATTTCTGTTGTTCGAAAATTAAATCAATTTTCACTTGCACTGCTCAAAATTTTACCCATCCGTGCGTGAAGAAACTCTGAGCAGTACCTCCCAAATACCACATCTTCAGAAAAGGTAACATATGGCCAACCATTTCCAATCTGAACTAAACCAAGTTGTTTTACAGGGATATTATTTAGAATCCCGTGATAAATATAAGCCAAACATAATAAAAAAATTATCAAATTTTTAATGTTCGGGAGGTTCTGAAATGACACGTGTCACGTATCTATGCTACGATACGTATAGGATTCCATATGGATTCCCGTGTAGATTCCCACATATGTTCCCATATGGCATCCCACACAAACTATTATACTATTTCGTATCCCAGTTTGGCCATTCAACTTCATATAGGAATTCATATGGATTCTCATATAGATCCACATATGGACAAATGCCACGTCTTAAGAAAAGATAACATGTGGTCAACCATTTCAAGTCCGAATTAAACTAAATGGTTTTACATGGATATCATTTAGGATCCCGTGATAAATATAAATAAAGAAAAAGATTATCCAAATTTTGAATGTTTGGGAGGTTCTGAAATGACACGTGTCACGTATCTACTGCGATACGTATATGATTCCATATGTATTCCCGTGTATGTTCCGACATATGTTTCTATATAGGATCCCACATAGATTCCTATACTATATCGTATCCCAGTTTGTCCATTAAACTTCATATAGGAATTCATGCGGATTCACATATAGATCCACATATGCACAAATGCCACGTCTTCAGAAAGGGTAACATATGGCCAACCATTTCCAATCCGAATTAAACCAAATGGTTTTACAGGGATATTATTTAGGATCCAGTGATAAATATAAAGCAAAAAAAGAAAAGATTATCCAAATTTTTAATGTTTGGGAGGTTCTAAAATGACACGTGTCACCTGTCTATACTGCGATACATATAGGATTCCATATGAATGCTCGTATAGGTTCCCACGTGTATTCGTATATGGGATCCCACATTTCTGCTACTGCAAATTCCCACATGGAGCTTAATATAGGTACGTGTATGAGGGCCCAGATGGGAATCCTTATGAGAATCAACATGGGTTCCTATATAAAATCGTACTGACGAATTGGGTCACGAAATGAGATAGGAACCAATTCGGGGAACTGCTGCAGTTTCCTATAAAAGCTACTCTTGGGCAGTCATTTTTCTTATTTTTTATGATTGTTTAGCATAAAAGTAATATTTTTAAAACAGATTTATTAGAAAAAATTAAAATCCTTTGTGGTATTCTATGTAGGAATAATTCCTCGGTTTTCACACACACGCAGCGATATAGAATTCCATATGGATTTCTGTATAGGTCCCCATGTGGGTTCCTACAATAAAGCCCTATGTGAGGATTTTTGGTTGCGAAATCCCAGTTTATAGTTTTAAATGGCCATGTATAGTTTTTAGTCAGCTATAATATGTGGTACACATTCTCATCGTAACATTTGCCCTACACAGTTGATTTTTGATAGATATGGTTGAATATATATTTGTTTTCTGAATTACCTTACAATAAAAAACTACAGTTCTTTTTCAAAAATTCTTTTATACCTCGCGTTGTTATTTTTGATGAATTAAACAAAATATCCTCCAAGTCTTCTTTCAAACGTTTTACGTATCTCGCATCTTTTAGCGTAATATGGAGATTTTCTATTTTTGCATATCTATTTCGATAAATAGTCTGAAAACAAGGAAGTCTGTTAAAAAATGGTTCAGAGAAAAGTTGTAGGAATTTTTGAACGTTGGAATTCCTCCTGAAACGTGTCCTTAAATTTCGTGTCGTTTTGTTTAAAATTTTAATTTTCAATTGTTTTTTATGGAAATTCGAATTTTCTATTTTTTAAAAGAATTTTCGGTCAATAAAACCTAAATTACAAGTCCTATAAAAATATTCTAATAAAGATGTATAGGGCTATTCAAGCGCTACAATTACTTTCTAAAGCTTTCCCCACATTTTTTTTCGTTTAGCTTAAGATCTGAATTTTCAATTTTTTTCATGGTATTTTCGAAAAATAAAACCAAAATGTCAAGACTTATTGAAAAGTGGTTAAAGGAAAAATTATAGGTCGTTTGAAAAGCTATATTTCTTTTTTTGAACTTTTTTTACTCATCTACCGTCGTTTGGCTTAAAATGAGAATTTACGACTTATTTATTTCAAATGCATAAGAACAAATAACGATGGATAATAACATAACCGTTGTTCAAGGAATGCTGGTTAACGAACTCGTTCTTTGATTTAGGACCTCAAAAAATTGTGCCGAAGCTCGATTTTATTTGTTAATTTTTTCAAAAGTTATCGTGCGTACGCACAAAGAAAAATGGAAGGTCAGTTTGGCCTTCCGGATGTGCGGACATATTTTTTGTTTTTTTGATCAATTTATGTGATTTTTTTTTAAAAGAGCAAATAATAAGTCAAGTTTTTCCTGATCAAAACTTTCATTTTTGTGTTCAAAACAAGTTCCCACGTGATTAATATTTATTGACTTTACCATTCCTTTTAGATTTTGAAAAATGTGTAAAAGACATCAGTTTTGTTTGAATTCTACGTTTTTGGTTCATAATTTCCGAACATAAATTTTCGAACAATTTAAAAAAAAGAAGAATGTTCCAACATAAATAGTTTTGAAGTTATGACGTCTGAAAGAGATTTTTCAGTAAATAGAAAACGTTAAATCTTCTACTTTTTGAATAATATATTGTCCCCTACACAGCCTCCATAAAAGTTGTATGTAAGTGAATCAAAACAGGGTAAATTATCTTTGAAACTAAAAAGATCATTGATTCTAGCTCCTACAGAACACCAGTTATAGTCTCATATAGCAGGCTGATTTTTGTGGATTTTTTTGAGTTTTTTATTCTAGATCGCATTTTTTATTTAAAACTTATTTTGTATGTATTGCATCACTACTTTTCACTATTTTCTTTAACGCTTGTGCTGGGAACAGAATATCATCAGAATTCAAGGTTTAAAAATCATCATTTACAGAAAATGTATATATCCTTTATTGTTACTTTATATATTTCTAATGTATTGACGCAATGAATCACTTTTTGCATGGCATTAGTGAATGTGAAATTTATTGGGTTGTTACACTGAAACAAAACAGTGACAATAATTCGATGTTTCATCTTGTAGAAAGAATTCCACAAATAGCAGCCTGCTATGAGAGACTATAACTGATGTTCTGTAAGAACTAGAATTAATTGTTTTTTTAGTTTCAAAGTTAATTTAAGCTGCTTTAATTCATTCTTATACAACTTTCTTCTAGGATGTGTAGGGGACAAAATATTATCCAAAAAGAAAGAGATTTAACGTTTTCTTTCACTGAGAAATCTCTTTGAGGGGTCATAACTTTTGAGGCTAATGTTCTTCATGTTAGTATTGAGTCTGCTCAACATTCTTGGCAAGCCTTCTATTAACGACGTATTAATGCAGAAATCTAGCTTGATCATAATCATATTCACAGGTTTCTCGGAAAGTTTTTATTAAATTCAAGGCTCTTTTTCAAATAGAAAAAAAAACAAATACATCAAATTTTTGCTTCAAGTCACAGCGTCGTAATCTACTTCGGAAACAGCTTCGTATATTACATCATTTACTATCCCAATTTCCGACGTAATTTATGACCTCGCTTCTGACTTAGTATCCTACGCAGTAAACTAAGTTCAAATTTTCAGCAGGCTTCCCTTGAAGTGATACTAATCAATTACATAATTTGTATCATTCTTGCAGAATCATCATCAGTTCCTCACACTCGTCAAAAGAGAATGAATGCTCCACCCGGAAATAGACCACGGTGTGATTTGCCACCTTTGCTTGCACATAATCTACGTCACGTGCATGTGGCTCGACCCTCCAAAGTGTGGATAACAAGAGACGGTGGTCGCGTTGGCACTGGCTATGCAATACATCCGTATCTCGTCGTAACGCGCCGTTTATTTTTAGGTCAAGATCCTAACAATTATGGTGTTTCAATGTATCTGAAATCTGCAGGAACTTATGTGCCTCAACGTCTACAAAATTGTTACCCAGACGAAACTGGAAGATTTGTCGTGATTCAACTTAAAGATCCTCTCCTGTTGAATAAACCTGTAGAAAATGCCTTCGAATTGGCAAATTTTCCAATTTCAATTCCTCCATGGGCTCATCATATAGCGGAAGAGTGGATTCTGTCGGTGTTACCTAATTTGCATAGACTTCTAGCACAAAATCTACATGCCATACATCTTGATCATCCAACCGCAGTCCAGATAACAAACAATGGTGCGCATATCGGCCATGGGTATGCAATTCATCCTTATATCGTCATAACGCGCCCTCGCTACATGGATCATTATTATGTTTTTACATCGCACATGGAATCTACAGGAGAGCCGAAGCCTCACCGTGTACAACTTTCATACACAGACCTTTTGGAAGACGTTGTCGCAGTTCAACTTCTGGATCCTATCTTGTTAACATACGATGCATCTGTTGCTTTTTATAATGAGCATTATTCAAACGAAGCTAAGGCTTGGGCTTATGGTAAGGCCGAAAACTGGGTGCATGGGATGCTGAATCAAGCGAATTATTACCATGATAATGCAATACCTGCTGTCCATTGAAGTACATTAACTTTACCGGGGTAAAGATAACTCTGAAATTACTGTAAAGATTACATTTCGTCGTTTCTGTATTGGTAGTGAATTATAACACACGAAGAAAATTTATTCATTAAAATTTACCCAATTAGTTCGGTACATAGAGGACATTAGTGCATTTAGATCAAGTTTACAGTTATTTCAGAATTTATAACGAAATAAAGCTATAAAAAATACAAAAGTGTTGTGCGAAATCTCAATTCTAAAATTGAAAATTCTGATATGCAATCAATTATATAATTAGGGATTGTATTATGTTCATACCAGTATACTATAAATAAATGTAAATTTTTAATAAATGAATAATATAAGGTTTACTTTCGTGTGATATTTACTTCAAACGAAATACAGATTGCAAATTTTTGGAGAGATATATCAAGAGAGGAATCACGCATGAGAAAGATAAAATGAAAGCAATAGAGACGTTAAAATTGAACTGCGTATTAAAGAATTCAAAGTATAACTCTTCTGCATTTTAAACTTTTACCATCGAAGCTTACAAAATTTTTAATTCCGAAGTTTAACATTATCCTCCCTGCAATTCATGGAATACTAAAAACAAAAATACTTATTAAATACTAATATCTCTTTCGTTGCTTTTAGGGCAGTGTCTACACGTATCGAAAAAATCTGGCCAATTGTACCGAAATTTCGTTACGAATAGTCACAACCTTATTTTGAAATTAGAAATTGTAAGACTGAAAATTTTTTTGTAACTAAATCCTGTTAAGTTGAATTATTTAAATTTAAAATCGTTTCAAATCAATAATAATCGGTTTATTCTTATGCATACATCAAAATTCAACACTTTCACATGCAAATGAAATTTTTTTTAAGTGAAATTATCGAAATTGTAATGTTCAAACTTGAATTTTAGCACTCTAAAATCTCATTGATTCAAGGTTTTATATTTTAAAAATTTAGTTACAAATTGCTTATTTTTGAATGTATGATTTATAACTGCTAATTTCTAATGAACAGACAAATATCGCTAAATATTACAAAGTTTTTTTTTATTATTACCAAATTTCAAACTGAGTGTGTTATGAATGGACATTTTTAGATTCAGAAAAATTTGAACAGGATTCGAAATTGAAAAAAGCGTTCAATTATGAATCTATTAATTAGCAATTATTTAAAAATTGGAAATAGTTTCCAAAAAATTGAAAAGCTTCAATTTTCAACATTAAAATCTATAATTTGTTTAATTTTGAACAGATTTAGAATCGTCTTATAAAATCAATTATTGTTTAACTTGTTTCACTCAAACAACTGTTCAGGTTTAAAACTAATTTATTCATTCATTTTGACAGTTGATCAACCTAAGACTTTTTTACCAAAAAATTAAAAATTGAAACGCTTTTAAGTTTTCATTGTTTACATTTTCGAAACTGCATAGATTTTTCTTTAAAAAATTTGTAAAATTCCCAGCAAAAAACAAATTTACTGTCATTTCCTTGTTTTTCCATTAAAAAAAAACACCCCGATTCCCGGGCCAGTGGGGTCACCCTCAGTAACTTAAAATTAACACTTCATTATTAGGCAATCTTAGTCATAACATTATTTTCCAAATATAGAACTCTTATCAGTTTTATATCCAAATTCTTCAAACTCGAATGATTTCAAATAAAAGAGAATACAAATTTCAGCACTTTAAATCGAAAATCTTCATATCAGTTGAACATTTATAAGTTTGACATTAAAACATGCGAAATGGAATAACGTCTGTTTAAAGATTAGTAAATCAATAGACACTTTTCGAGAATTTCACCATGAAAAATTTAAAAGGTTGAAAATTAAATCATTTAAGGTTTGAAGCTTAAAAATCTTTCAATGAATAATGATGCAGTTTCAAACTTACTTTTTCAAACAGGGAGGATAAGAGATAAATTCTTATTGTAACGACAAACTCTGACAAGGGACAATTTTGACACCAAAGTCTTACCTATTTTTTAAAATAGGCCAAAGGTCAGCAAAGTTGTGAATTAATAAAGCTTCTCGCAAAAAAAAAAAGATAATAATAATTCGCTGCCAGAGGCATGATTGAAATTTATGTTTTCAAAATTTGATTGATATTTTTCAGCTGACAAAAGACAACAGGCAGGATCTTATTTTGACAAACTCTTACTTATTTTTTAAAAGAGTCCAAAGGCCACCGAAGTTGAATATTATTTACATTTCTCATTATTTTAAGAAAACAATGCATTACTTCCGGTGATATGATTGAAATTGATCTTTTAAAAGTATTTTTGTAGTTTTTCGGACAGCTATGACAACTATGAAGGTCTCATATTTAAAAAAAAACTTATAAAGATGATTTAAAGAGGCTAAACATTATAAAAGTTGTGAACTATTAAACCTCTCCTCTCTTTATAAAAATAATGCATTGTTTCTAGTCGCGTGAATAAAATTTAAGTTTCAAAAGTTTTTTAGTAGGTTTTTGATTAGAAAAGACAACAGACAAGGTCTCATTTCGATGACAAAGTCTTATCTATTTTAAAAAATTGGCCAAACGCTACCGAAGCTGGAAATTATTCACATTTCTCATGATTTTGAGAAAATAATACATGTGGCATAATTGAGATGTATCTTTGATAAATTTTTTTGGTAGTTTTTTAGACATCTATGACAAAAGACAAGGTATCATTTCGATGACAAACTTTAACCTATTTTCAAAAATAGGCCAAATACCACCGAAGTTGAATATTATTTACAATTCCTATGACTTTCAGAAAATTGAAACTTATCCTCGCTTTCTAAAAATAATGCATCACTTTTAGTCATATGATTGAAATTTATGTTTTAAAAGTTTTTCTGATATTTTTTAAATTATGAAAGAGAACAGACACGTTCTCATCTAGAGCACAAACTCTTACCTATTTTTGAAAATATGCTAAATGCCACCGAAGCTAAAAATTATTTACACTTCTCATGATGTTCAGAAAATAATGTTTCGTAACTTTGTTGAGGAAATGATGTTCAATAGCCTGATATCTTTGTTGTTGCTTTGTGTTGCTTCTCTCTTGTCTTCCCTGATCGCAAAACTACCCAAAAAAGTTTTCAAAAATCAATTCCAATCTTGCCACCGGAAGTATTGCATTATTTTCTAAAAATTATGAGAAGTGTAAATAATTTCCAACTTCGGTAACATTTAGCCCAGTCTTAAAAATAGGTGAAAGTTGTTGTAAGAATGAGACCTTTTCTGTCATCTTCTTTGATTGAAAATCTATCAAAAAATTTTTTGAACAGAAATTTCAATCATGATACTGGAAGTGAAGCATTATTTGTAGAAAGCGAAGAGAAGTTTTGACAATTCTCAACATTGCTGACGTTTGAAATTTTTCAAAGAATGCATAAGAGTTTGTCGTCGAAATAAGACTTTGTCTGTTGTCTTCCCTATTTGAAAAACTACTTAAAATACTTTCAAAAACTCAATTTTAATCATCCACCGGGAGTAATGCACCCTTGAATGTAGGTGCTCATCTAGGGAAGATTCATCATTTTGAGACCAATTTTGGCTCATTTCGAGATTTGTGGAGTGTTGGTAATAAGCAAATCAGGTACAATAATATTTACCTAATTTCAAATTTTCTTTAATTTGATAGCGCGTATTAGTGATTAAAAATAAAATTAGTAGTTCGTATTACAATATGCAAATCTTAGCTCAGACATGACCGTCATGACATTCAAACTAAAGCAGGAATGTAGGGCTTTCAAGAAGCAACGTTTTTCTTTTTTTCATATCGTGCCAATATCTTCTCATTCAGATGAGGATGTAATAAACCAATTTTTTCTGAAGAAAGTGATATTTAGAAGTGGTTTGAGCCTCATGAAGTCTCACGGGGACAAAATATGTTATTTTTAGAGGAATTTAGACGATACGTTTTTTTTCCATTTGTAAACAAAAAATTTCTAATAAATTACGCGTATTTGAATATTGTGCTTTTTCAAAAAACTCAAACATTTTTTTTAAACCTCTACAACTTTTAAACTAATTGAGATTGTGAAAAGGTTTTAAATTAACAAAATGGTAGCGGTTCTTCTGAAAAAATTAAAAATCGATTTTCTCAAAAACCCCAACTTTAAATTTCTTGTCATTTGATTTTTAACGTGTGCTTTGATAATGAAGA
This sequence comes from Andricus grossulariae, assembly GCA_011634705.1. Classification (NCBI taxonomy): domain Eukaryota; kingdom Metazoa; phylum Arthropoda; class Insecta; order Hymenoptera; family Cynipidae; genus Andricus; species Andricus grossulariae. The sequence continues at coordinate 24,768 of JAABKJ010001899.1, forward strand.
TATCTTGTCAGTTTGATGCTTGCTGAAAACCTTTTGCAACCAGAAGAATTCTTTTTCCTTACAATCAAATTTTCTACTTTTTCTTAAAAACAATTATAGATACGAAAAAATATTTAGGTAAAAGTTTGCACGTTCAAAAATGTTCTGCAAAAGATGACTCTTGTTTTTTGCGATACCTTCCATAGTTTACGAGAAAAATTCAAAAATGACATTTTCAGGAAGAAAAAAATTCTCCCAGCCTCAAAAATGGTTGAGCCCGCATGATGCTGATAAGATGCCTTCCTTCTATTAGTAGAAACTTTTCAAAAATGTTTGATCAATTGCGTTCGTTAGATTTTATTAATTTTTATCTCACTCTACGTAAAAAGTGGACAAAAAGTTGAAAATTTCAGAAAAAAACGCAACTATCTAGCATTTAACAAGTATTACTCTATTTGTATCCTATGGCTGATTGTGAAAAGAAATATTGAGTTTCAACTCTCTTCACTCAATATTGACGATCCTGAATAAAATTTACAAGAACGTCTTTTTTTCTTATGGGAAGTACGTGTTAAACTTCATGGGGCTTGAGCCACCTGTTAATATAATTTTTGTTTTCAATCAAAAATTGACTTATTTTTGTGTGGATTCGATCGAATTTCCGAGCGATAAGCATTAAAATTCTAAAAAAAGGTGTACCACCCTACTCTACATGCACATTGAAGACGGAGCATTCGAAGATATTCGGATTAAAGCATTTGTACAGTTATGTAGAATTAATCTTTTTTTTCTCAATCAATAAATATGAATTGTTATAATTAATTTCAAGAGGATTTATTAGTAACAAGTATAAGTATGAAATCGATTCACCATAGAATTAGTAGAAAATTAGTAATTCGATTGGTAGAGATATTTCCTAATTCAGTTGTGGAAAGCAACTAATTGCTTGCTGCAAATACATAAATTTACTTAGGAATGTATATAATAATTAAAAAATTTCATGGAAATGAAAACTTGAAAAATAGTAAAGTTTAATAAAATAACGGGATGGTCTTATATTCCTAACTCTATTGAAGCAATAAGAAGGTCATATTGTGAAATTGTAAACGTGACGTAGCCTGCCTCTATTTTAAATCGTTGCCTTCTAATTGTTTGAACAAAGTTCAAACAAACTTTAATCAGGTTCTTCATGCGCTACTTTTCAAAAGAGTTGTGTTTCCGATTTTCAAAATTTTTTTCGGTTGTACATTTTCTTTCTTTTCTATAGAAAATTGCAATTGTTTAGCAAACTTAGTCAAAATTATTTGCCTTGAATCAGCGTCAACTTGAATACGTATGCAATTCAGTGCATGAAGAATTTTATTTTAATTGTTAAGCTTTTCTTCTTTGTGCAAAAGATACTTTGAGTTCTCTCTAAATCGAAATTAGTAAAATTTAACCAATTACGAATGAAATTTCACAGATTTGATTAGCGATAAATGAGCCACCAAAGATCAGTAAGAAAGCACCAATTCGATTAGTCAAGATATTTTATAATTCAATAGTGAATAACAAATTACTGCTTGGTAAAAATATACATTCTCATTTAGGACTATATATAGTAATTAAAAAAGGTTATAAAAGTGGGAAAGTGAATAATAGCAAACTAGCTGTGAATTCGATCTCAAATGTTTCCTCTTTGTATTTATAATTATATGGTGCTTATTTCACGAGCACTTTGTTTTCCGTTAGCAAATGTATTTGCTTCCTCACAGAGGGAGCATTAGTAATTTTTTAAATACTAAACAAACTAAAGATTTCATTTTGATCAACTTGAAAATAGCAATTTACAAAACAATACAAAATAATACAAACAATTTTTTAAATATAATGCCAAATCAGACAAATCAAATTTTATATTTGAAATGGTAATTTTTCGAGCTGAAAAAGGGAAGGGAAAAGTTATATCGCACCATACCCCTTTCCCAGCTTTATGATTTTTTTTTACAAAAATTGTTAGAATTATTTTTTATTTGAAAATTTATGTTTAAAAAGTCTTTTTTATTCATGAATCAATTTTGAATTATCTCGATGGGAAAAGTTTTTCTGTTGAAAATGATGTTTAAAATATTATAAATGAGCATAACTTCCTTACTCTTTGATAAAGTGTATTAATATTATATGTCAATCGATTTGCCTCGAATCAAGTAATCTTTCCCGCTCTTGCATCATTTTTGAATTATGTTAGTGAAAAAATGTTCACTATAAAAAACCGTCTTTCCAAATATTATGCATTAACATAGCTTCCTTACTCTTTATTAAAATGTATCAATACTATAGGTCAATCGATTCGTCTCGAACCAAGGAATCTTTTATATTTTTGCAGCAACTCTGAGTTATGTTAGTAAAAAAAGTTTTACTATAAGAAACCGATTTTTGAAATATTATAAAGTGCTATAAAATATGCAGTCAATATTTTTAGAAATCCTTCGGTCAGTTTCAAGATATGAGTGATGGAAATAAGTCCTCCAAATTTCATCTATTAATCTGCCACCATTTTCAAGTTATCGTGTTCACAAAAAGGTGTTACATCTACACATCCCCAGACACACACATATTCGAGCAATCGCTTAAAACATTGAGTTAGACATTTTCAAATTGAGGAACGTTTATTGAAATGAATTTAAAAATTTTCAAAAATGTTACCATTACAAAGCTTCCTCTATAACTCTCAATAATAACTCAATAGTGTAATAGTTTTAACTATCATGAAACAATAAAAAGGCCCTATTATAAAATTGTAAACTTTGTACAAAGTTAAGAAAAATAATCATTCTTTTAATTTACAATGGTTCACTAGGCTATAAATTAATTATGCATATTCAGCATCCTCGCGTGCTACTTTTCAACAGAATTCTGTTTTAGATTTTCAAAATTTTTTACGACAAAGTTTAATAAAAAAAATTTCAAACAAATTGAATATGCTCACGGAGGTTTTCTATTTATAACAATTTTTATAAAAATGAAGCAAGAGAACTTATGAACTGTTTTGCAACAGTTTTGGGAAAAATTGTGACACTGGTTGGCCTAGAAGATTTCTTATTAACAAATGAAAAGTCTACTTTTTTCACCTTTTGAACAAAAGGTGTCTCGGGGACTTCTTAGTACATACAGAAGTATTAGCGGCGACTGGACTAAAATATAAAACATGGATATTGGATTTAACAACATATTAGTTGAATCAATCTGAACAGTTGAAATAAATATTTATTTATAAGGAATAATTTATTTCCATTAATAAAATTAAACATTTTCTTTGACTTAATAAATATTTCTTCGAATTTAATAAGGATTTTTTTTGTTTTAAGAAAACCTACAGACTCAAGGAATAAAATTAATATTTCTTTGAAGGACTGATCAGATTTAAACGAATCTAGACCTTTTGAGACAGGGAAATTATTTTCTTTTGTTGCGACATATTTATTATTTATTATTCAGAAGAAAGTTTAATTTCCAACAAAAAAGTTCACTTGAACCAAGAAAGATGTCTTTTCTGCCATAAAAGTTGGATTTTCAATCCAAAAAGACGAATTTCCATTTAGAAAGTTGAATTTCCCACCAAATAGTTGAATTTTCCATCAAATAGTTTAATTTGCAACTTACAAAGGAACAATTTGTAACCAAAAATGGCATAGTTCAATTTTCAAATAAAAAAATAAATTTTTAGCAAACAAAAATTATTTTCATCAAATTAGTTAAATTCTCCACCAAAGAAGTTTTAATGAATAAAATGAATTTTTAATAAAGTAGTTCAACTTGCCACTAAGTAGTTGGGCTTCTTATTCAGGAAAGATAAATTTATAATTAAATAGTTGATGTTTCGTACAAAAATATCAATTTTCCGCCAAATAGAATAATTTCTACCCAAAAGTCGAATTTTCAACAAAATACATACATTTTCTACAAAAACGTTGAATTTCTAGCCCGCAAATTTGAACTTTCATCAACAAAGTTAATTTACAACAAAATAGTTAAATTTTCAACTAAAATTATGAATACTCAACCAACAAAAAAATGCATTGCAAGTGTTTTGTTAGCACACGTGAATTTTAAACGAAACAGTTGAATCTTCAACTAGAAAAGATAACTTTCCAGATTAAAATATGAATTTTAAAACCAAAAATGGAATAGTTACATTTTGAGTTGAGAAAATTAATTTTTAATAAAAAAACGCATTTGAAACCAAACATTTGAATTTACAATCACTATATGAATTTTTTAATAAATTGATGAATCCTTACCAAAAACCTATAAGAATTTAATGTGTTTGTCCTCAATTTGAGTAAATGATCAAAATTTACACATAAAAAATAGCATATAAAAGTTGTAGATCTTTTTAAAAAACAACTTTCATGTGATGTACAGTTTTTCTAAAAAACTGTAATCGCTTTTCTTTCTTAGTACCTTTAAACTATATGAGTGGTAATATTTAGTGATTGAGATTGGTCATTCGATAT